>CAJDSM010054711.1:0-39031 GCA_903981925.1 Ostrea lurida | reverse complement strand
TGCTGTTTTGTGTAGACGTTTTTGTCCTTGTTGTTTAGCTATAGGTTTTGCTGAATGCTGTTTTGGTGTAGACGTTTTGTCTTGTGTTTAGCTATAGGTTTTGCTGAATGCTGTTTTGGTGTAGACGTTTTGTCCTTGTGTTTAGGTTTGCTGGATGCTGTTTTGTGTAGACGTTTTTGTTCTTGTGTTTAGGTTTTGCTGAATGCTGTTTTGTGTGTAGACGTTTTGTCCTTGTGTTTAGGTTTTCCTGGATGCTGTTTTGTGTAGACGTTTTGTTCTTGTGTTTAGGTTTGCTGTTTTGTGTAGACGTTTTGTTCTTGTGTTTAGCTATAGGTTTGCTGAATGCTGTTTTGTGTAGACGTTTTGTCCTTGTGTTTAGGTTTCCTGGATGCTGTTTTGTGTAGACGTTTTGTCCTTGTGTTTAGGTTTGCTGTTTTGTGTAGACGTTTTGTTCTTGTGTTTAGCTATAGGTTTGCTGAATGCTGTTTTGGTGTAGACGTTTTGTCCTTGTGTTTTAGGTTTCCTGGATGCTGTTTTGTGTAGACGTTTTGTTTCTTGTGTTTAGGTTTGCTGGATGCTATTTTGTGTAGACGTTTTGTCCTTGTGTTTAGCTATAGGTTTGCTGAATGCTGTTTTGTGTAGACGTTTTGTCCTTGTGTTTAGCTATAGGTTTGCTGAATGCTGTTTTGTGTAGACGTTTTTGTCCTTGTGTTTAGCTATAGGTTTGCTGAATGCTGTTTTGTGTAGACGTTTTGTCCTTGTGTTTTAGGTTTCCTGGATGCTGTTTTGTGTAGACGTTTTGTTCTTGTGTTTAGGTTTGCTGGATGCTATTTTGTGTAGACGTTTTGTCCTTGTGTTTAGCTATAGGTTTGCTGAATGCTGTTTTGTGTAGACGTTTGTTCCTTGTGTTTTAGCTATAGGTTTGCTGAATGCTGTTTTTGTGTAGACTTTTGTCCTTGTGTTTTAGGTTTCCTGATGCTGTTTTTGTGTAGACGTTTTGTTCTTGTGTTTAGGTTTGCTGAATGCTGTTTTGGTGTAGAACGTTTTGTCCTGTGGTTTTTAGGTTCCTGGATGCTGTTTTGGTGTAGACGTTTTGTCCCTTGGTGGTTTAGGTTTCCCTGGATGCTGTTTTGTGTAGACGTTTTGTCCTTGTGTTTTAGGTTTCCTGGATGCTGTTTTGTGTAGACGTTTTGCCTTGTGTTTAGGTTTGCTGGATGCTGTTTTGTGTAGACGTTTTGTCCTTGTGTTTTAAGTTTGCTGGATGCTGTTTGTGTAGACGTTTTTCCTTGTGTTTAGGTTTTGCTGAATGCTGTTTTGTGTAGACGTTTTGTCCTTGTGTTTTAAGGTTTGCTGAATGCCTGTTTTGTGTAGACTGTTTTGTCCTTGGTGTTTAGCTTTGCTGGATGCTGTTGTTGTTAGACGTTTTGTCCTTGGTGTTTTAAGTTTGCTGGATGCTGTTTTGTGTAGACGTTTTGTCCTTGTGTTTAGGTTTGGCTGGATGCTATTTGTGTAGACGTTTTGTCTTTTGTGTTTAGCTTTGCTGGATGCTGTTGTTGTGTAGACGTTTTGTCCTTGTGTTTTAAGTTTGCTGGATGCTGTTTTTGTGTAGACGTTTTGTGCCTTGTGTTTAGGTTTGCTGAATGCTGTTTTGTGTAGACGTGTTGTTGTTGTGTTTAGGTTTGCTGAATGCTGTTTTGTGTAGACGTTTTGTCCTTGTGTTTAGCTATAGGTTTGCTGGATGCTGTTTTGTGTAGACGTTTTGTCCTTGTGTTTAGGTTTCCTGGATGCTGTTGTTTGTAGACGTTTTGTCCTTGTGTTTTAGGTTTGCTGGATGCTGTTTTGTGTAGACGTTTTGTCCTTGTGTTTAGGTTTCTGGATGCTGTTTTGTGTAGACGTTTGTCCTTGTGTTTTAGGTTTGCTGAATGCTGTTGTTGTGTAAGACGTTTTTGTCCTTGTGTTTAGGTTTGCTGGATGCTGTTTTGTGTAGACGTTTTGTCCTTGTGTTTAGGTTTCCTGGATGCTGTTTTGTGTAGACGTTTTGTCCTTGTGTTTTAGGTTTGCTGAATGCTGTTTTTGTGTAGACGTTTTGTCCTTGTGTTTAGGTTTTGCTGAATGCTGTTTGTTTGTGTAGACGTTTTGTCCTTGTGTTTAGGTTTGCTGTTTTGTGTAGACGTTTTGTTCTTGTGTTTAGGTTTGCTGGATGCTGTTGTTGTGTAGGCGTTTTGTCCTTGTGTTTAGGTTTGCTGGATGCTTGTTTTGTGTAGACGTTTTATCCTGTGTTTTTAGCTATAGGTTTGCTGAATGCTGTTTTGTGTAGACGTTTATCCTTGTGTTTAGCTATAGGTTTCTGAATGCTGTTTGTGTAGACGTTTGTCCTTGTGTTTAGCTATAGGTTTGCTGAATGCTGTTTTGTGTAGACGTTTTTGTCTTCTGTGTTTAGCTATAGGTTTGCTGAATGCTGTTTTGTGTAGACGTTTTTGTCCTTGTGTTTAGGTTTGCTGAATGCTGTTTTGTGTAGACGTTTTGTCCTTGTGTTTAGGTTGCTGGATGCTGTTTTGTGTAGACGTTTTGTCCTTGTGTTTAGGTTTGCTGAAT
Organism: Ostrea lurida; assembly: GCA_903981925.1. Classification (NCBI taxonomy): domain Eukaryota; kingdom Metazoa; phylum Mollusca; class Bivalvia; order Ostreida; family Ostreidae; genus Ostrea; species Ostrea lurida. Next base: position 36,436 of record CAJDSM010054711.1, on the reverse strand, counting down.
GCCTGTTGTGTAGACGTTTTGTCCTTGTGTTTAGGTTTGTGAATGCTGTTTTGTGTAAGACGTTTTGTCCTTGTGTTTAGGTTTGCTGGATGCTGTTTTGTGTAGACGTTTTTGTCCTTGTGTTTAGCTATAGGTTTTGCTGGATGCTGTTTTGTGTAGACGTTTTGTCCTTGTGTTTAGGTTTCGCTGATGCTGTTTTGGTAGACGTTTTGTCCTTGTTTTAGGTTTGCTAAATGCTGTTGTTTGTGTAGACGTTTTGTCCTTGTGTTTAGGTTTGCTGAATGCTGTTTGTGTAGACGTTTTGTCCTTGTGTTTTAGGTTTGCTGGATGCTGTTTTGTGTAGACGGTTTTTGTCCTTGTGTTTAGTTTGCTGGATGCTGTTTTTGTGTAGACGTTTTGTCCTTGTGTTTAAGTTCCTGTATGCTGTTTTTGTGTAGACGTTTTGTTCCTGGTTTAGGTTTGATGGATGCTGTTTTGTGTAGACGTTTTGTCCTTGTGTTTAGTTTGCTGGATGCTGTTGTTGTGTAGACGTTTGTCCTTGTGTTTAGGTTTGCTGAATGCTTTTTTGTGTAGGACGTTTTTGTCCTTGTGTTTAGATTTGCTGGGTGTTGTTTTTTGTGTAGATGTTTTGTCCTTGTGTTTAGGTTTCCTGGATTGCTGTTTTGTGTAGACGTTTTGTCCTTGTGTTTAGGTTTGCTGGATTGCTATTTGTGTAGACGTTTTGTCTTTGTTTTAAGTTTGCTGGATGCCTGTTTTGTGTAGACGTTTTGTCCTTGTGTTTAGCTATAGGTTTTGCTGAATGCTGTTTTGTGTAGACGTTTTGTCCTTGTGTTTATAGGTTTGCTGGATGCTATTTTGTTGTAGACGTTTTGTCCTTGTGTTTAGCTTTGCTGGATGCTGTTGTTGTGTAGACGTTTTGTCCTGTGTTTTAGTTTGCTGGATGCTGTTTTGTGTAGACGTTTTTGTCCTTGTGTTTAGCTATAGGGTTTGCTGGATGCTGTTTTGTGTAGACGTTTTGTCCTTGTGTTTTAAGTTTGCTGGATGCTGTTTTGTGTTAGACGTTTTTGTCCTTGTGTTTAGGTTTGCTGGATGCTATTTGTGTAGACGTTTTGTCCTTGTGTTTAGCTTTGCCTGGATGCTGTTGTTGTGTAGACGTTTTGTCCTTGTGTTTTAAGTTTGCTGGATGCTGTTTTGTGTAGACGTTTTGTCCTTGTGTTTTAAGTTTGCTGGATGCTGTTTTGTGTAGACGTTTTGTCCTTGTTGTTTAGGTTTGCTGAATGCTGTTTTGGTGTAGACGTTTTGTCCCTTGTGTTTAGGTTTGCTGGGATGCTGTTTTGTGTAGACGTTTTGTCCTTGTGTTTAGCTTTGCTGATGCTGTTGTTGTGTAGACGTTTTGTCCTTGTGTTTTAGGTTTCCTGGGATGCTGTTTTGTGTAGACGTTTTGTCCATGTGTTTAGGTTTGCTGGATGCTGTTTTGTGTAGAACGTTTTGTCCTTGTGTTTAGCTTTTGCTGGATGCTGTTGTTGTGTGGTAGACGTTTTGTCCTTGTGTTTTAAGTTTGCTGGATGCTGTTTTGTGTAGAACGTTTTGTCCTTGTGTTTTAAGTTTGCTGGAATGCTGTTTTGGGTAGACGTTTTGTCCTTGTGTTTAGGTTTGCTGAATGCTGTTTTGTGTAGACGTCTGTTGTTGTGTTTAGGTTTGCTGAATGCTGTTTTGTTGTAGGCGTTTTTGTCCTTGAGTGTTTAGGTTTTCCTGGATGCTGTTTTTGTGGTAGACGTTTTGTCCTTGTGTTTTAAGTTTGCTGGATGCTGTTTTGTGTAGACGTTTTGTCCTTTGTGTTTAAGGTTTGCTGGATGCTATTTTTGTTGTAGACGTTTTGCCTTGTGTTTAGCGTTTGCTGGATGCTGTTGTTGTGTAGACGTTTTGTGCCTTGTGTTTTAAGTTTGCTGGATGCTGTTTGTGTAGAAACGTTTTGTTCCTTGTGTTTTAAGTTTGCTGGATGCTGTTTTGTTGTAGAACGTTTTGTCCTTGTGTTTTAGTTTTGCTGAATGCTGTTTTGTGTAGACGTTTTGTCCTTGGTTGTTTAGGTTTGCTGGGATGTGTTTTGTGTAGACGTTTTGTCCTTGTGTTTAGGTTTGGCTGAATGCTGTTTTGTGTAGACGTTTTTGGCTCCTTGTGTTTAGGTTGTTGAATGCTGTTTTGTGTAGACGTTTTGTCCTTGTGTTTTAGCTTTGCTGGAATGCTGTTTTGTGTAGACGTTTTGTCCTTGTGTTAGGTTTCTGATGCTGTTTTGTGTAGACGTTTTGTCCTTGTGTTTAGGTTTCCTGAGGATGCTGTTTTTGTGTAGACGTTTTTGTCCTGTGTTTTAAGTTTGGCTGGATGCTGTTTTGTGTAGACGTTTTTGTCCCTTTGTGTTTAGGTTTGCTGGATGCTATTTTGTGTAGACCGTTTTGTCCTTTGTGTTTTAGGTTTCCTGGATGCTGTTTTGTTTAGACGTTTTTTGTCCTTGTGTTTTAGGTTTGCTGGATGCTGTTTTGTGTAGACGTTTTGTCCTTGTGTTTATAGGTTTGCTGGATGCTATTTTGTGTAGACGTTTGTCCTTGTGTTTAGCTTTGCTGGATGCTGTTGTTGTGTAGACGTTTTGTCCTTGGTGTTTTAAGTTTGCTGGATGCTGTTTTGTGTAGACGTTTTGTCCCTTTTGTGTTTTAAGGTTTGCTGGATGCTGTTTTGTGTAGACGTTTTGTCCTTGTGTTTAGGTTTCCTGGATGCTGTTTGTGTAGACGTTTTGTCCTTGTGTTTAGGTTTGCTGGATGCTGTTTTGGTTTTAGACGTTTTGTCCTTCTGTGTTTAGGTTTCCTGGATTGCGTTTTGTTGTAACGTTTTGTCCTTGTGTTTTAGGTTCTGCTGAATTGCCTGTTTTGTGTAGACGTTTTGTCCTTTGTGTTTTAGGTTTGCTGAAAATGCTGTTTTTTGTGTAGACGTTTTGTCCTTGTGTTTAGGTTTGCTCGGAATGCTGTTGTTGGGTAGACGTTTTGTCCCTTATGTTTAGGGTTTGGCTGTTTTGTATGTGGACGTTTTTTGTTCTTGTGTTTAGGTTTGCTGGATGCTGTTGTTGTGTAGGCGTTTTGTCTTGTGTTTATAGTTTTGCTGGATTGCTGTTTTGTGTAGACGTTTTATCCTTGTGTTTAGCTATTAGTTGCTGGATGCTGTTGTGTGTAGACGTTTATTGTCCTTGTGTTTAGGTTCCTGGATTGCTGTTTTTGTGTCTAGACGTTTTTGTCCTTGTGTTTAGGTTTGCTGAATGGCTGTTTTGTGTAAGACGTTTTTGTTCCCTGTGTTTAGTTTGGCTGGATGCTGTTTTGTGTAGACCACGTTTTGTCCCTTGTGTTTTAAGTTTTGCTGGATGCTGTTTTGTGTAGACGTTTTGTCCTTGTGTTTGCTAGGTGCTTATCTTGTGAGGAGTTTTTTGTCCTGTAGGTGATTGCTGTTTTGTGTAACGTTTTGTCCTTGTGTTTTAAGGTTTGCTGGATATGCTGTTTTGTTGTGTAGACGTTTTGGTTCCTTGTGTTTAGTTTGCTGGGAGTGCTGTTTTGTGTAGACGTTTTGTCCTTGTGTTTTAGGTATGGTTTGCTGAATGCTGTTTGGTGTAGACGTTTGTGTTCCTTTGTTAGTTTAGCTATTAGGTTTTTGTGTAGAGCGTTTTGTGTAGTTTACTCTGATCTGTTTTGTGAGGCGTCCTTGTGTTTTAAGTTTGTTGATGCTGTGTGAAGATTGCTGTGTTTGGTTTTCCGAAATGCTTTTTTGTAGGAACGTTTTGTCCTTGTGTTTAAGTTTCCCTTGGATGCTGTTTGTGTTGTCTAGACGTTTTTGTCCTTGTGTTTTTAAGTTTTTGCTGGAGCTGTTTGTGTAGACGTTTTTTTCAGCAAACCTATAGCTAAACACAAGGATAGAATATATCAATGTAAGCAATGCATCAAGCACTACATCCCTGTAAGTGGAGTTTTACAGAGAATGAATTTTTATTTGTTTTCCTGCCGTTTGGAAAATCAGTTGCAATGTTTTTAAAAATGAAATTAACACATCACTTTAACAGGAGTGTTACAACATAAGTCACACAGAAAACATATCAGCTTTACAAGTGTACAGCAGAGCCATGCAAACACTGTATGGTGTATTATAAGGAGGCTTTTGTGCTGTGTTTACTTGCCCTGCAGTATTTTTAAGTGCACCTGTCGTAATTACAATTGGGAGGGGAAAATTATTCTTGTTTATGGTTGTTGTTTGAAAAAGCTGGATCTTTTTCAACTGCACCAACTAATATTTACAACCCCAGAGAGAGAGAGAGAGAGAGAAGAACGAGAGAGAGAGAGAGAGGAGAGAGAGAGAGAGAAGAGAGAGAAGAGAGAGAGAAGAGAGAGAGAGAGATCTAAAGAGAGGAGAGAGAGAGAGAGAGAGAGCACATGAATGAATGTTTTCTATTAGAAATTTTTCATGATATGCATTGACAAGAATTTTTCTTCACACAATTATGCATACATTTTATCATTAAAAGTCAAACAATACACATGTTTTGTACTGTAAATGCTAGTACACTCATGCATATATACATGTATATCCTGCGTGAATAAGTGTTTTGTGGTGTAATTTTCAAGTGTTATAAATTGTGTACTCAAGACTGCCATATTATTTGTCTCAGACAGTTTTAATGGAAATTCCTGGTTCCTATTCAAAACATTTTATGAAAACAATATATATAATAAAACTTCAAGATAAAAAAAAATTTCCATGTTCAAATAGCTAAACTATTTACCGACATATTTCTGGCGGCTATCAAACACACTTTATAAGTGCTAGTGACAGGCCTCTAGGGAAAACATTCTGCATATTAAAAGCTTTTAATTAATTCACTGATAACCAAATTTTTGTCCAAGACAATTTTCGGAAATCAAAGACTGAGGCTGAGAATGCACCAAATACTACCACTTCACTTCCAGGTGAAGGTCGTGTATTACCTAGATGAGCATCAATATCATACACTCAATGCACTTTGCTTTTTTATGAACAAAATCTCAATCCATGGAGGCCCATGGACCACATTGCTCACCTGAGCCACCGTGGCTCAGAGGATGCTTACAACTTCTACACACCTGATCCCACCAGGGGTCCGTATTCGCCCAACTTTTAATTTTGTATTCTTTATAGGATTTTTAATTAGATGAGAGATTTAATCTTAATTTTACTCACTACCAAATACCTTTAATTAATAGCTAAAAACGTGGCCCAGAAGGAACCAGATAATATTTTTTTCCTCTACATTTTACAATCTGACGACATACACATCTTTTAAAAAGAAATCAGGAAGAACAACATCTTAATTGATGGTCAACATTGGGGACTGGTGGTCTGTTGTTCACATTTAGGTCCCCAGTATGCCCTGAAGGGGGCCAAAATGGGCAAAGCCCCCGAAATGTCCCCGAAATGTCCCATCTTGACTTTTATAACTAATAGTCTAAGAATGTTCAAATACACAGACTGCAATTGGGGAATAAATAATATTTCTGTTCTTATACTCCATCCAGTAATGTTTGATGATGCTGTTGATTCTCTGTTTCTATATTTTCTTTCAAAGTCAGAATTGGGTATTTAAATGTCCATAAGTTTTCTCTGAAAATCCTAAATATACATGTAGCACCAGTGTAGGCCAAAAACTTTTCAAACTACTAGTCCAATCGGGCTAGTAGAGTTTTAAATTTAATAGACCAGAAAAATTTTTACTGGTCCAAACTTTAAACATTTTTAATGAAGCAAAATTTAACACAGCTTACAATAAACAATGACTTCCTTATAGCAAAAATAAAAAATAATCCAATAAATCTTTATCTAAAACAAAACGAATGTAAATGTACTTTTGTTTATCCGCTTTTATCTCTTCGTTCTGCACTTCCGTTTCCTACCGGCCATTACCGCATGTTTACATGACCACACAATTTGTACCCAGCATTTTCATACCTGGGATATTTTGTATCAGTTTATACATTAAATGACATGAAAGGTGAAATTATCTGGTGCAAAATAATTCAGGATAATGACTAGCAATCTCAGCCAATCAAAGAATGTTACTACACGAGGTGCTTACAATGCTGGATACGAAGTTCTCAATTCTAAATCTGAAATCTAATATGCAGGATTGAATGCTACCCTTTTGTTAAAATAATTTGCTAAATAAATTTAAAAATGTAGAACCCCTTTCAAAAAATTCCTGGATTCGCCCCTGCAATTTGCTGTCGTTTGTGTGGTTTTGTGCATGCTTAGAAAGTATAAAATGTGGAACCTACCTGGGTAACTCACAAGTTGGATCAAGAATATTTTGGATTTATTAATTAACCTAAGCTAATTAAAATAAATTGCTATATGAAATTTCGTAGTACATTGCATGCACCAACCACCTATCATTACATATTCCTGATGATTATCGGCTCAGCGGCAAGACAGCTAGAAAAATTCACTCTGTTAATTTAATAGTATAGATTTTACATGTACTTCACCATATAAAGTAAATCAACATCACAACCAATGACACTGCAGCAGTGTGATACAGAAAAATCTCACATGGCAGTCTTACACGTGTAAAGTCAGTCTCACACTGGTGATAATGTGAGAATAACCAGGGTGAGAGACAGGTTTCCCAATCTGTCGTGTGTTATACATTGTATAAGATAAAATCAAAACAGTCTGTCATAAGAAATTTCTTACCTCTGTTTTCCAGAATTGTCCTACTGAACAACTTTGCATAATAACGCTGAAAGAAAACATAAAACTTCACAGAAAACATAAAATCCATATGGAAAGGGAAGCAACTCCTATACAGACCTAATCAAATCGTCACATATCAAACAAAAAAACAAAAAAAACAACAACAACAAAAAGGATCTAGAATATACTTGTTGTCTATTCCAACTATGTTTCATAGAAAATGAAATATTGAATAAACTAAAAATAGGTGATGATATCTTTATAATTCTGAAGAAAATAAGAATTTTGTATGAATGCAGATCAACTTTTTAATATGGAAACTGAACAGCCAAATGTATTGTGACATCATTCTTATAATGTCATTTAACTGGTCTACTGTAAATGTTTCATATTTTACGGTGGATTTATTCTAGCGATTTTGGCGGAAGACTACTTCCACTAAGTCAAGTACACCGCCAAAAGAGGCATGCATTATGACGGACAAAAGGGGGAGTGAACATCTGCTAAATCAAGTCCCCGTCGAATGTTAGAAAATGAAATTTCCACTAAATATCATACGCATTAAATATAATACGTTTACCAGGTATGTTAAGGCAGGTAAAGCTCCATTTATGTATGTAAATCGCATAATCTTTAAAATCTGTCCTGGGCCTATTTTCTCAGCCACCTGTACAATGAGAGGCCCTTACCTGCCCAGTGTCACACAGACAGGTGACAATGGTGTGCCTGGGGCCCCATTTTCTCAGCGACCTGTACAATGAGAAGCCATTACCTGCCCAGTGTCACACAGACAGGTGACAATGGTGTGCCCGGGGCCCATTTTCTCAGCCACCTGTTTAGCAGCTGCTATATTTAGTCCGGTGGAAGCACCAACAAAAAAGCCCTCCTCATACAGAAGTCTGAAGGTCTGGAAAAAAAAAAATAAATAAAGAGTCCCGCATCCAATCAAAGGACATTTATAAGTGAGTCAATTTTTGTATTTCTCTTGTAATTTAGGTGGAAACTGAGTGAGAAAACTAAGATAAGAAAACCATCCCAATTACTTTCACTTTAAATTAAAACCACATCTGCTCTTAAATGTAAATCAAAGGATAATTTGTTTGTTATTTGTCGAACAATTTTACTACCTACCCATTCTACAGCATCTACATCCTTGATAGCCAACGCATCATCAATAGGAGCATCCTTCAAGTTCTGAGTGACCCGACCTTGACCTATGCCCTCTGTGATGGAATCGCCAGGAGTCCTCTCTAACTTTCCATTTTTTATATAATTATACAATACGCTTCCCTGAAAGATACATATAATATCTGAAAATTCCAAAACAGAGGATACATGTACTATAAATTCTTTTTCAGCATGACATTCAATATTTTACACCATAGATGCTTATTGTAAAATTTTGTCTGGTTTCAGTGATACGAATATTACTTGATAATTCCAATTTCCTTTAGTACAATTGATTTGATTGGACAAAAGTAGAACGGAATGAGAATTCACACATCAATAAATCTGAAAATATGATGTATTCATATTTGCTTGATAGCAAATAATGTACTGTGCTAAGACTCAGTGGGGAAACTATTGATACGGTGAAATGGAATTGTAAGTATCAAACTTTCTCTTTGAAGGATTCATCAACCTGTAAACTCAGGGTATTTTATTCACAAACGTAACATACAAGAGCTATCCACATATATTCACTATGTAAATAAAAAGTGCAGAGTTTACTTATCGATAAATTCTTCAAAAAGATTGTTTAATCCTATAATAAGAATATTAAAATTAATGTCACATTTTGTTACGCTACTGTTAAACTGTACTTACAATGTTCTAAAGGCAATTTTGAGTGTATATTGGATCAATACTGGTCTGAGTGATACTTTTCCCGTTTAGGAAGAGGGTCCTGGTTCCTGATCAGTTAACAAAGAAAGAAAAGCTTTGTTCTAGGAGAGGACCTGGTTCTGTATCAGTAACGAAGCTTTGTTCTGGGAGAGGGCCTGGTTCTGTAATCAGTAACAAAGAAAGCTATGTTCTGGGAGAGGACCTGGTTCTGCATCAGTAACAAAGAAAGAAAGCTTTGTTCTGGGAGAGGACCTGGTTCTGCATTCAGTAACAAAGAAAGAAGGCTTTTTTCTGGAGAGCGTCTGGTTCTGTATCAGTAACAAAGAAAGAAAGCTTTGTTCTAGGAGAGGACCTGGTTCTGTATCAGTAAACAACAAACAAAGCTTTGTTCAGGGAGAGGACCTGGTTCTGATCAGTAAACAAAGAAAGCTTTGTTCTAGGAGAAAGAACCTGGTTCTGCATCAGTAACAAAGAAAGAAGGCTTTTTTCTGGAAGAGCGTCTGGTTCTGTATCAGTAAAAAGAAAGAAAGCTTTGTTCTGGGAGAGGGCCTGGTTCTGTATCAGTAACGAAGCTTTGTTCTAGGAGAGGACCTGGTTCTGCATCAGTAACAAGAAAGCTTTGTTCTGGGGGAGGTCCTAGTTTCTTGCATCAGTAACAAAGAAAGAAAGCTTTGTTCTGGGAGAGGACCTGGTTCTGTATCAGTAACAAAGAAGAAAGCTTTGTTCTGGTAGAGGACCTGGTTCTGTATCAGTAACAAAGAAAGCTTTGTTCTGGGAGAGGACCTGGTTCTGTATCAGTAACAAAGAAAGCTTGTTCTGGAGAGGACCTGGTTCTGTATCCAGTACAAAGAAAGAAAGCTTGTTCTTGGGAGAGGGCCTGCTTCTGTATCAGTAACAAAGAATCTTTGTTCTGGGAGTACCTGGTTCTGTTACAGTAACGAAGCTTGTTCGGAGAGGACCTGTTCTGTATCGTAACAAAGAAAGAAGGCTTTATCTGGGAGAGGACTGGTTCTGTTCAGTAACGAAGCTTTGTTCTAGGGAGGACTGGTTCTGCATCAGTAACATAGAAAGAAGGCTTTTTTCTGGGAGAGGGTGTGGTTCTGTATGCAGTAACAAAGAAAGAAGGCTTTTTCTGGGAGAGGGTCTGGTTTCTGTATCAGTAAGAAAGAAGCTTTTTCTGGGAGAGGACCTGGTTCTGTATCAGTAACAAAGAAAGATAAGCTTTGTTTGGGAGAGGGCCTGCTTCTGTATCAAGTAACAAAGAAAGCTTTGTTCTGGGAGAGGTACCTGGTTCTGCATCAGTAACAAAGAAAGCTTTGTTCTGGGAGAGGACCTGGTTCTGATCAGTAACAAAGAAAGAAGCTTGTTCTGGGAGAGGACCTGGTTCTGTATCAGTAACAAAGAAAGCATTTGTCGTGGAGAGGACTGGTTCTGTATCAGTAACAAAGAAAAAAAAGCTTTGTTCTGGGCAGAGGACCTGGTTACTGTATCAGTAACAAAGTAAGAAATCTTTGTTCTGCAGAGGACCTGGTTCTGTATCAAGTAACAAGAAAGCTTTGTTCTAGGAGAGGACTGGTTTCTGTATCAGTAACAAAGAGAAAGTTGTTCTGGAGAGGACCTGTCTGTATCAGTACAAAGAAAGCTTGTTTCTGGGAGGAGACCTGGGTTCTGTATCAGTAACAAAGATGAGAGAGCTTTAGTTCTGGGAGAGGACCGTGGTTCTGTATCAGTACAAAGAAAGAAAGCTTTGTTCTGGAGAGGACCAGTCACTGGTTCTGTATCAGCTAAACAAAGAAAGAAAGCTTTGTTCTGGGAGAGGGCCTGTCTGCATCAGTAAACAGGAAAGAAAGCTTTGTCTGGGAGAGTACGGTTCTGCATCAGTAACAAAGAAGAAGCTTTGTTCTGGAGAGGACTTGTTCTGCATCAGTACAAGAAAGAAACGCTTTGTCTGGTTAGAGGACCTGATTCTGTATCAGTAACAAAGAAAGCTTTGTTCTGGGAGAGCCTGGTTCTGTATCAGTAAGAACAAAGAAAGCTTTGGTCTGGGAGGAGACCTGGATTCTGTATCAGTGACAAAGAAAGAAAAGCTTTTGTCTGGAGAGGACCTGGTTCTGTATCAGTGAACAAGAGAAGAAAGCTTTGTTTCTGGAGAGGGACCTGGTTCTGTATCAGTAACAAAGAAAGAAGAAGCTTTGTTCTGGGAGAGGACCTGGTTCTGTATCAGTACAAAAAGAAGCTTTTTCTGGGAGAGACTGTGTTCTGTTCAGTGAAAAGAAAGCTTTGTTCTGGGACGAGGACCTGCGTCTCTGTATCAGTAAACAAAGATAGAAAGCTTTATTCTGGGAGAGGACCTGGTTCTGTATCAAGTAACGAAGAAAGAAAAGCTTTGTTCTGGGAGCGACAGTCACTGTTCTGTATATCCAGTAACAAAGAAAGAAAGCTTGTTCTGGGAAGGGCCTGGTTCTGCGTCAGTAACAAAGAAAGAAGCTTTGTTCTGGGAGATACCTGGTTCTGCTAGTCAGTAACAAAGAAAGAAAGCTTTGTTCTGGGAGAGGACTTGGTTCTGCATCAGTAACAAAGAAAGAAAGTTTGTTTCGTAGAGGACCTGATCTGTATCAGGAACAAAGAAAAGCTTTGTTCTGGGAGAGGACCTGGTTCTGTATCAGTGAAAGAAAAGAAGCTTTGTTCTGGGAGAGGACCTGGTTCTGTATCAGTAACAAAGAAAGAAGCTTTGTCTGGGAGAAGGACTGGTTCTGTATCAGTAACAAGAAAGCTTTGTTCTGGGAGAGGACCTGTTCTGTATCAGTAACGAAGCTTTGTTTCTAGGAGAGGACCTGGTTCTGCATCAGTAAATAGAAAGAAGGCTCTTTTTCTGGGAGAGGTCTGGTTCTGTATCAGTAACAAAGAAAGAAGGCTTTTTTCTGGGAGAGGGTCTGGTTCTGTATCAGCTAACAAAGAAAGAAGGCTTTATTCTGGGAGAGGGTCTGGTTCTGTATCAGTAAGAAAGAAAGCTTTGTTCTGGGAGAGGCCTGGTTCTGTATCAGTAACGAAGAAAGAAAGCTTTGTTCTGGGAGAGGGCCTGGTCTGATATCAGTAACAAAGCTTTGTCTGGAGAGACCTGGTTTCTGTATCAGTAACAAACGAAAAGGCTTTTTCTGGGAGAGGACCTGGTTCTGTATCAGTAACAAAAAAAAGAAGCTTTATTCTGAGAGAGGACCTGGTCTGTATCGTAACGAAGAAAGAAGCTTTGTTCTGGAGAGGGCCTGGTTCTGTATAAGTAACTGAAGCTTTGTTCTAGGAGAGGACCCTGGTTCTGCATCAGTAACAAAGAAAGAAAGCTTTGTTCTGGGAGAGGGCCTCATTCTGTATCGTAACGAAGCTTTGTTCTAGAGAGGACCTGATTCTGTATCAGTAACAAAGAAAGCTTTGTTCTTCGCAGAGGACCTGGTTCTGTATCAGTCAACAAAGAAAGAAAGCTTTGTTCTGGGAGAGGGCCTGGTTCTGTATCAGTACAAAGAAAGCTTTGTTCTGGAGAGGACCTGATTCTGTATCAGTAACAAAGAAGAAAAGTCTTTGTTCTGGGGGAGGACCTGGTTCTGTAATCAGTAACAAGAAAGAAAGCTTTGTTCTGGGAGAGGACCTGAGTTCTGTATCAGTAACAAAAAGAAAGCTTTGTTCTGGAGAGGACCCTGTTCTGTCTTACGTAACAAAAGAAAGCTTTGTTCTGGGAGGGCCTGTTCTGTATCGATACAAAGAGAAAAAAGTTTGTTCTGGAGAGGACCTGTTCTGTATCAGTAAACGAACTTTGTTATAGAGAACTGATCGTACAGACTAGAAGTTGTTCTTGAAGGAAGGACTGGTTCTGTATCAGTACAAAAGAAAGAGAGCTTTGTTACTAGAGGAGACCTTGAGTTCTGATCAGTTAACAAAGAAAGCTTTGTTCTGGGGAGCGACCTGATTCTGTATCAGTAAACAAAGAATAGAAAGCTTTTTCTGGGGGAGACCTTGATTTCTGATATCAGTACAAAAAAGAAAGCTTTGTTCTGGAAGAGGAACCGTCTAAGTACAAAAAAAGCTTTGTTCAGCGAGAGACCTGTTCTGTATCAGTGACAAAGGAAAGAAAGCTTTGTTCTGCGAGGAAGACCTGCGTTCGTGTACTCAGTAACAAAAGAAGAAAGCTGTTTCTGTGAGAGGACCTGGTTCTGCTATCAGTACAAAGAAAGAAAGCTATTGTCTCGGGAGAAGCGGACCTGGTTCTGTACAGTGAAAGTCTGAAGCTTTGTTTCTTGAGTAGAGAGACCTAGGTTCTGATCAGTAAACGATAGAAAAAGCTTTATTCCTGGAGAGGACCATGGTTCTGTATCAGTAACATAGAAAGAAAGCGTTTTTTCTGGGAAAGGAGTCACGGTTCGGATCAAGTAACAAAACGAAGAAAGGCTTTATTCTGGAGCAGGGTTGGTTTCTCTAGTAATCCAGAAGAAAAGAACTTTGTTCTGGGAGGGCTAGGTTCTGATATACAAGAAACAAAGCTGTTAGTTCTGGGAGAGGACTCGGTCTGCATCAGTAACAAGAAAAGAAAAGCTTTGTTTGGTAGGCAGGACCTGAGTGTTCTGTATCAGTAACAAAGAAAGCTTTTATCTCGGAGAGACCTTGGTTTCTGTATCAGTAAACAAGAAAGAAAGCTTGTGTCTGGAGAGGACACTGTTCCTGTATAGAGTAAACAAGAACTATTGTTCTGAGAGAGGACCTGGTTCTAGGATCATGAAAACTCACAGGAAAAGTTGATCGAAGGGCCTCTGTATCATTACGAATTCGGAGAGGCCAACCTGCGATTCTGTCATCAGTAACAATAGAAAGCTTTGTCTGTGCAGGAGGACCTGGTTCTGGTATCAGTAACAAGAAAGAGAAAACTTTAGTTCGGGAGAGGCCTGGTTTCTGTATCAGTAACAAGAAAGCTTTGTCTTGGAGAGGACCTGTTCTGCTTATCAGTAACATAGAAAGAAAGCTTTTTCTGAAGGGTCTGTCGTGAAAGGAGGACTTCTCGAGAGCATGTTCTGTATCAGTAACAAAGTAAAGAAAGCTTGTTCTGGAGAGGCCTGGTTCTCTGTATCAGTAAAGAAAGAAAGCTTTGTCTGAGCGGCCTGGTTCTGTTACAGTAACGAAACGAAAGAAGCTTGGTTTTGGGAGAGGGCCTGTTCCTGTATCAGTACAAACTTGTCTGAGAGGCCTTTTATCAGTACAAAAGTTGTTCTGAGGAGAGGAACCTGGATTCTTATCATACAAGAAACGGCTTCATGTTCCTGGAGAAGGAGCTGTTCATACGAAGGAAAGTTTGGGGCTGGTTCTCGTGGATATATGAAGTAGATAGCTTTTGTTCTCGGAAGGGAATGAACCAGGTTCGAATCAATACAAAAAGAACAGAATGGAAGAGCCCTGGTTTCGATAGAACAAAATGTAAAACAGCTTGCTTCGGAGGACTGCATGATCAGTAACATAAGAAAGTGTGTGGAGAGGCTGCCGTATCGTAAAGTTAACTTTTCGGGAGAGGGCCTCATTCTGTATCAGTAACGAAGCTTTGTTCTAGGAGAGAGACCTAGCTTCTGTATCAGTAACAAAGAAAGCTTTGTTCTTGCAAGAGGACCTGTTCTGTATCAGAAAAATAACAGAAGAAAGAAAGCTTTGTTCTGGAGAGGCTGGTCTGTATAGTAACAAAGAAGCTTTGTTCTGGGAGAGGACCTGATTCTGTATCAGTAACAAAGAAAGAAAGCTTTGTTCTGGTGGGAGGACTGGTTCTGTATCAGTAACAAAGAAAGCTTTGTTCTGGGAGAGGACCTGGTTCGTATCAGGTAACAAAGAAAGAAAGCTTTGTTCTAGGGAGGACTCTAGGCCGTATCAGTAACAAAGAAAGAAAGCTGTCTGGATAGAAGACCTGGTTCTGTATCAGTAACAAAGAAAAGCTTTGTTCTGAGAGAGGACCTGGTTCTGTATTCAGTAACAAAAGAAAAAAGGCTTTTGTTCTGGGAAGGACCTGGTTCTTGTATCAGTAACAAAGAAAAAGCTTTTGTTCTAGGAGAGGACCTGGTCTGTATCAGTAACAAGAAAGAAAGCTTTGTTCTGGAGAGGCTGGTTCTGTATCAGTAACAAAGAAAGAAACTTTGTTTCTGGGAAGAGGACCTGGTTCTGTATCAGTAACAAGAAAGAAGCTTGTTCTGGAGAGGACTGTGTCTGTATCAGTAAACAAAGAAAGAGAAGCTGTGTGTTCTGGGAGAGGACCTGGTTCTGTATCGAGTAACAAACAAAGAAAGCTTTGTGCTGGAAGGATCCTGGTTCTTATCAGTGACAAAGAAAGCTTTGTTCTGGAGGGGACTGGTTCGTATCAGTAACAAAGATAGAAAGCTTTATTCTGGAGAGGACCTGGTTCATGTGATCAGTAAGAAGAAAGAAAAGCTTTGTTCTGGGAGAGGACCAGTCACCTGGTTCTGATTCAGTAACAAAGAAGAAAGCTTTGTTCTGGGAGAGGGCCTGGTTCTGATCACGTAACGAAAGAGCTTTGTTCTGGGAGAGACCTTGTTCTGATCAGTAACAAAGAAAGAAGCTTTGTTCTGGGAGAGAGCTTGGTCTGTCAGTAACAAGAAGAAAGCTTTGTCTGGAGAGGACCTGATTCTGTAGTCAGTAACGAAGAAAGAAAGCTTTGTTTCTGGGGAGAGGACTGGTGTCTGTATCAGTAAAAGAAAGAAAGCTTTGTTCTGGGAGAGCCTGGTTCTGTATCAGTAACAAAGAAAGAAAGCTTTGTTCTGGGAGAGGACCGGTTCTGTATCATACACAAGAAAAGAGCTTTGTTTCTGGGGAGGCCTGCGTTCTGTATCAGTACAAAGAAAAGCTTTGTTCTGGAGAGGGCAATGTTCTGTATCGAGTAACAAAGAAAGAAGGCTTTATTCTGGGAGAGGCCTGGTTCTGTATCAGTAACGAAGAAAGAAAGCTTTGTTCTGGGAGAGGGCCTGGTTCTGTATAAGTAACGAAGTGCTTTGTTCTAGGAGAGGACCTGGTTCTGCATCAGTAACAAAGAAAGAAAGCTTTGTTCGGAGAGGGCCTCATTCTGTATCAGTAACAAGCTTTTGTTCTAGGAGAGGACCTGATTCTGTATCAGTAACAAAGAAAGCTTTGTTCTTGCAGAGGACCTGTTCTGTATCAGTAACAAAGAAAGAAAGCTTTGTTCTGGGAGAGGGCCTGGTTCTGTATCAGTAACAAAGAAGCGACTTTGTCTGGGAGAGACCTGATTCTGTATCAGTAACAAAGAAAGAAGCTTTGTTCTGGGGAGACCTGGTTTGATCAGTAACAAAGAAGAAAGCTTTGTTCTTGGGAGAGGACCTGGTTCGGTATCAGTAACAAAGAAAGAAAGCTTGTTCTGGGAGAGGACCTGGCTCTGGTATCAGTAACAAGAAAGAAAGCTTTGTTCTGGTAGAGGACCTGGTTCTGTATCAGTAACAAGAAGCTTTGTTCTGGGAAGAGACCGGTTCTTATCAGTAACAAAGAAAAAAAGCTTTGTTCTGGGAGAGGACCTGGTTCTGTATCAGTAACAAAGAAAAAAAGCTTTGTTCTGGGAGAGGACCTGGTTCTGTATCAGTAACAAAGAAAAAAAGCTTTTGTTTAGGAGAGGACCTGGTTCTGTATCAGTAACAAAGAAAAGAAGCTTTGTTCTGGGAGAGGACCTGGTTCTGTATCAGTAACAAAGAAAGAAAGCTTTGTTCTGGGAGAGGACCTGGTTCTGTATCAGTAACCAAGAAAGAAAGCTTTGTCTGGGGAGGACCTGGTTCTGTATCAAAACAAAGAAAGAAAGCTTTGTTCTGGGAGAGGACCTGGTTCTGTTATCAGTAAACAAAACAAAAAAGCTTTTTCTGGGAGAGGACCTGGTTCTGTATCAGTGACAAAGAAAGCTTTGTTCTGGGAGAGGACTGGTTCTGTATCAGTAACAAAGATAGGAAAGCTTTATTCTGGAGAGAGACCTGGTTCTGTATCAGTAACGAAGAAAGAAAGCTTGTTCTGGGAGAGGACCAGTCACCTGGTTTCTGTATCAGTAACAAGAAAAGAAAGCTTTTGTTCTGGGAGAGGGCCTGATTCTGCATCAGTAACAAAGAAAGAAAGCTTTGTTCTGGGAGAGTACCTGGTTCTGCATCAGTAACAAAGAAAGAAAGCTTTGTCTGGGAGAGACTTGGTTCTGCATCAGTAACAAAGAAAGAAAGCTTTGTTCTTGTAGAGGACCTGATTCTGTATCAGTAACAAAGAAGCTTTGTTCTGGGAGAGGACCTGGTTTCTGTATCAGTAACAAGAAAGAAGCTTTTTTCTGGAGAGGACCTGGTTCTGTATCAGAACAAAGAAAGAAAGCTTTGTTCTGGAGAGGACCTGGTTCTGTATCAGTGACCAAGAAAGAAAGTTTGTTCTAGCAGAGGACCTGGTTCTGTATCAGTAACAAAGAAGCTTTGTTCTGTGAGAGGACCTGGTTCTGTATCAGTAACAAGAAAGAAGGCTTTATTCTTGAGAGGACCTGGTTCTGTATCAGTAACGAAGCTTTTCTGGAGAGGACCTGGTTCTGCATCAGTAACATAGAAAGAAGGCTTTTTTCGGGAGAGGGTCTGGTTCTGTATCAGTAACAAAGAAAGAAGGCTTTTTTCTGGGAGAGGGTCTGGTTCTGTATCAGTAACAAAGATAGAAAGCTTTATTCTGGGAGAGGACCTGGTTCTGTATCAGTAACGAAGAAAGAAGCTTTGTTCTGGGAGAGGACAGTCACCTGGTTCTGTATCAGTAACAAAGAAAAAGAAGCTTTGTTCTGGGAGAGGGCCTGTTTCTGCATCAGTAACAAAGAAAGAAAAGCTTTGTTCTGGGAGAGTACCTGTTCTGTATCGATAACAAGAAAGCTTTGTTCTTCAGAGGACCTGGTTCTGTATCTAGTAACAAAGAAAGAAAGCTTTGTTCTGGAGAGGGCCTGGTTCTGTATCAGTAACAAAGAAAGCTTTGTTTGGGAGAGGACCTGATTCTGTATTCAGAACAAAGAAAGAAAGCTTTGTTCTGGGGGAGGACCTGGTTCTGTATCAGTACAAAGAAAGAAAGCTTTGTTCTGGGAGAGGACCTGGTTCTGTTCAGTAACAAAGAAAGAAAGCTTTGTTCTTGGAGAGGACCTGGCTCTGTTTCAGTAACAAAGAAAGAAAGCTGTGTCTGGTAGAGGAACCTGGTTCTGTATCAGTAACAAAGAAAGCTTTGTTCTGGGGAGAGGACCTGGTCTGTATCAGTAACAAAGAAAAAAAGCTTTGTTCTGGGAGAGGACCTGGTTCTGTATCAGTAACCAAGAAAGAAAGCTTTGTTCTGGGAGAGATCTGGTTCTGTATCAGTAACAAAGAAAGAAAGCTTTGTTCTGGGAGGAGACCTGGTTCTGTATCAATAACAAACAAAAGAAAGCTTTGTTCTGGAGAGGACCTGGTTTCTGTATCAGTGACAAAGAAAGCTTTGTTCTTGGGAGAGGGACCTGTTCTGTAATCAGTAACAAAGATAGAAAGCTTTATTCTGGGAGAGGACCTGGTTCTGTATCAGTAACGAAGAAAGAAAACTTTGTTCTGGGAGAGACCAGTCACCTGGTTCTGTATCAGTAACAAAGAAAGAAAGCTTTGTTCTGGGAGAGGCCTGGTTCTGCATCAGTAACAAAGAAAAGAAAGCTTTGTTCTGGGAGAGTACCTGGTTTTTGCATCAGTAACAAGAAAGAAAGCTTTGTTCTGGGAGAGGACTTGGTTTTGCACAGTAACAAAGAAAAAAAGCTTTGTTCTGGTAGAGGACCTGATTCTGTATCAGTAACAAAAAGCTTTGTTCTGGGAGAGACCTGGTTCTGCATCAGTAACAAAGAAAGAAAGCTTTGTTCTGGGAGAGGACCTGGTTCTGTTATCAGTAACAGAAAGAAAGCTTTGTTCTGGGAGAGGACCTGGTTCTGTATCAGTAACAAAGAAAGAAAGCTTTTCTAGCAAGGACCTGGTTCTGTATCAGTAACAAAGAAAGCTTTGTTCTGTGAGAGACCTGGTTTCTGTATCAGTACAAAGAAAGAAGGCTTTATTCTGGGAGAGGACCTGGTTCTGTATCAGTAACGAAGCTTTGTTCTAGGAGAGGACCTGGTTCTGCATCAGTAAACATAGAAAGAAGGCTTTTTCTGGGAGGGTCTGGTTCTGTATCAGTAACAAAGAAGAAGGCTTTTTTCTGGAGAGGAGGTTGGTTCTGTATCAGTAACAAAGAAAGAAGGCTTATTCTGGAGAGGGTCTGTTCTTGTATCAGTAAGAAGAAAAGCTTTGTTCTGGGAGAGGGCTGTTCTGTATCAGTAACAAAGCTTTGTTCTGGGAGAGGACCTGGTTCTGTATCAGTAACAAAGAAAGCTTGTTTCTGGGAGAGGACCTGGTTCTGTATCAGTAACAAAGAAGAAGGCTTTATTCTGGGAGAGACCGGTTCTGTATCAGTAAACGAAGAAAGAAAGCTTTGTTCTGGGAGAGGGCCTGGTTCTGTATAAGTAACGAAGCTTTGTTATAGGAGAGGACCTGGTGTCTCATCAGTAACAAGAAAGAAAGCTTGTTCTGGGAGAGGCTCATTCTGTATCAGTAACGAAGCTTTGTTCTAGAAGAGGACCTGATTCTGTATCAGTAACAAAGAAAGCTTTGTTTTGTGCAGAGGACCTGGTTCTGTATCAGTACAAAGAAAGAAAGCTTTGTTCTGGGGAGGCCTGGTTCTGTATCAGTAACAAAGAAAGCTTTGTTCTGGAGAGGACCTGATTCTGTATCAGTAACAAAGAAAGAAAGCTTTGTTCTGGGGAGGACCTGGTTCTGTATCAGTAACAAAGAAGAAAGCTTTGTTCTGGGAGAGGAACCTGGTTCTGTATCAGTAACAAGAAAGAAAGCTTTGTTTCTGGAGAGGACCTGGTTCTGTATCAGTAACAAGAAAGAAAGCTTTGTTCTGGGAGAGGGCCTGGTTCTGTTATCAGTAACAAAAGAAGAAAGCTTTGTTCTGGGAGAGGGGCCTATTCTGTATCAGTAACGAAGCTTTGTTCTAGGAGAGACTGATTCTGTATCAGTAAACAAAGAAAGCTTTGTTCTTGCAGAGGACCTGGTTCTGTATCAGTAACAAAGAAAGAAAGCTTTGTTCTGGGAGAGGGCCTGGTCTGTATCAGTAACAAAGAAAAGCTTTGTTCTGGGAGAGGACCTGATCTGTATCAGTAACAAAGAAAGAAATGCTTTGTTCTGGGGGAGACCTGATTCTGTATCAGTAAACAAAGAAGCTTTGTTCTGGAGAGGACCTGGTTTCTGTATCAGGTAACAAAGAAAGAAAGCTTGTTCTGGGAGAGGACCTGGTTCTGTATTCAGTAACAAAGAAAGAAAGCTTGTTCTGGGAGAGGACTTGGTTCTTGCATCAGTAAACAAAGAAAGAAAGGCTTTTGTTCTGGTAGAGGACCTGATTCTGTATTCAGTAACAAAGAAAAGCTTTGTTCTGGGAGAGGACCTGGTTCTGTATCAGTAACAAAGAAAGAAAGCTTTGTTCTGAGAGGACCTGGTTCTGTATCAGTAACAAAGAAAGGAAAGCTTTGTTCTGGGAGAGGACCTGGTTCTGTATCAGTGACAAAGAAAGAAGCTTTGTTCTAGCAGAGGACCTGGTCTGTATCAGTAACGAAGAAAGAAAGCTTTGTTCTGGGAGAGGTGACTGGTTCTGTATCAGTAACAAAGAAAGAAAGCTTTGTTCTGGGAGAGGACTGGTTCTGTATCAGTGACAAAGAAAGAATCTTTGTTCTAGCAGAGGACCTGCGTTCTGTATCATGACAAAGAAAGAAAGCTTTGTTCTAGCAGAGGACCTGGTTCTGTATCAGTAACAAAAGAAAGCTGTTGTTCTGTGAGAGGACTGGTTCTGTATCAGTAACAAAGAAAAGAAGGCTTATTCTGGGAGAGGACTGGTCTGTATCAGTAACGAAGCTTTGTTCTGGAGAGGACTCTGGTTCGCATCGAGTAACATAGAAGAAGGCTTTTTTCTGGGGAGAGGGTCTGGTTCTGTATCAGTAACAAAGAAAGAAGGCTTTTTTCTGGGAGAGGTCTGGTTCTGTATCAGTAACAAAGAAAGAAGGCTTTATTCTGGAGAGGGTCTGGTTCTGTATCAGTAAGAAAGAAAGCTTTTGTTCTGGGAGAGGGCCTGGTTCTGTATCAGTAACAAAAGCTTTGTTCTGGAAGAGACCTGGTTCTATATCAGTAACCAAAGAAA
This sequence comes from Ostrea lurida, assembly GCA_903981925.1. Classification (NCBI taxonomy): domain Eukaryota; kingdom Metazoa; phylum Mollusca; class Bivalvia; order Ostreida; family Ostreidae; genus Ostrea; species Ostrea lurida. The sequence continues at coordinate 15,571 of CAJDSM010054711.1, read as the reverse complement.
GCTTTGTTCTGGGAGAGGACCTGGTTCTGTATCAGTAACAAAGAAGAGGCTTTATTCTGGGAGAGGACCTGGTTCTGTATCAGTAACGAAGAAGAAAGCTTTGTTTGGGAGAGGGCCTGTTCTGTTGTAAAGAACGAAGCTTTGTTCTAGGAGAGGACCCTGGTTCTGCATCAGTAACAAAGAAAGAAAGCTTTGTTCTGGGAGAGGGCCTCGATTCTGTTACAGTAACGAAGCTTTGTTCTGAGGAGAGGACCTGATTCTGTATCAGTTAACAAAAGAAAGCTTTGTTCTTGCAGAGGACCTGGTTCTGTATCAGTAACAAAGAAAGAAAGCTTTGTTCTGGGAGAGGGCCTGGTTCTGTATCAAGTAACAAAGAAAGCTTTTGTTCTGGGGAGAGGACCTGTTCTGTATCAGTAACAAAGAAAGAAAAGTTTGTTCTGGGGGGACCTGGTTCTGTATCAGTAACAAAGAAAGAAAGCTTTGTTCTGGGAGAGGACCTGGTTCTGTATCATAACAAAGAAGAAAGCTTTGTTCTGGAGAGGACCTGGTTCTGTTCAGTAACAAAGAAAAGAAAGTTTGTTCTGGGAGAGGGCCTGGTTCTGTATGTAACAAAGAAAGAAAGCTTTGTTCTGGGAGGGCCTCATTCTGTATTCAGTAACGAAGCTTTGTTCTTAGAGGACCTGTTCTGTTCAGTAACAAAGAAAGCTTGTTCTTGCAGAGGACCTGGTTCTGTATCAGTAACAAAGAAAGAAAGCTTTGTTCTGGGAGAGGGGCCTGGTTCTGTATCAGAACAAAGAAAGCTTTGTTCGGAGAGACCTGATTCTGTTATCAGTAAACAAAGAAAGAAAGCTTTGTTCTGGGGAGGAACCTGATTCTTATCAGAAAAAGAAGCTTTGTTCTGGGAGAGGACTGGTTCTGTATCAGTAACAAAGAAAAAAAGCTTTGTTCTAGCAGAGACCTGGTTCTGTATCAGTGACAAAGAAAGAAAGCTTTGTTCTAGCAGAGGACCTGGTTCTGTATCAGTAACAAAGAAAGCTTTGTTCTGTGAGAGGACCTGGTTCTGTATCATGTAACAAGAAAAGAAAGGCTTTTCTGGGAGAGGACCGTTCGTATCAGTAACGAGCTTTGTTCTAGGAGAGACCTGGTTCTGCATCTCAGTAACATAGAAAGAAGGCTTTTTTTCTGGAGAGGGTTTGGTTCTGTATCAGTAACAAAGAAAGAAGGCTTTTTTCTGGCGAAGGTCTGGTTCTGTATCAGTAACAAAGAAGAAGGCTTTATTCTGGAGAGGGTCTGGTTCTGTATCAGTAAGAAAGAAAGCTTTGTTCTGGGGAGGGCCTGGTTCTGTATCAGTAACAAGCTTGTTCTGGGAGAGGACCTGGTTTCTGTATCAGTAACAAAGAAAGCTTTGTTCTGGGAGAGGACCTGGTTCTGTATCAGTAACAAAGAAAGAAAGCTTTATTCTGGGAGGGACTTGGTTCTGTATCAGTAACGAAGAAAGAAAGCTTTGTTCTGGGGAGAGGGCCTGGGTTCTGTATAAGAGTAAACGAAGCTTTGTTCTAGGAGAGGACCTGGTTCTGGCATCAGTGAACAAAGAAAGAAAGCTTTGTTCTGGGAGAGGGCCTCATTCTGTATCAGTAACGAAGCTTTGTTCTAGGAGAGGACCTGATTCTGTATCAGTAACAAAGAAGCTTTGTTCTTGCAGAGGACCTGGTTCTGTATCAGTAACAAAAGAAAGAAAGCTTTGTTCTGGGAGAGGGCCTGGTCTTGTATCAGTAACAAAGAAAGCTTTGTTCTGGGAGAGGACCTGATTCTGTATCAGTAACAAAGCAAGAAAGCTTTGTTCTGGGGGAGGACCTGGTTCTGTAATCAGTAACAAAGAAAGAAGCTTTGTTCTGGGAGAGGGCCTGGTTCTGTATCAGTAACAAAAGAAAAGAAGCTTTGTTCTGGAGAGGACCTGGTTCTGTATCAGTAACAAAGAAGAATGCTTTATTCTGGAGAGGGCCTCGTTCTGCTATCAGTAACGAAGCTTTGTTCTAGAGAGGACCTGATTCTGTATCAGTGAACAAAGAAGAAGCTATGTCTGGAGAGGACGCTGATTCTGTATCAGTAACAAAGAAAGAAAGCTCTTGTTCTGGGGAGGACCTGGTTCTGTATCAGTAACAAAGAAAGAAAGCTTTGTTCTGGGAGAGGACCTGGTTCTGTATCAGTAACAAAGAAAGAAAGCTTTGTTCTGGAGAGGACCTGGTTCTGTATCAGTAACAAAGAAAGAAAGCTTTGTTCTGGAGAGGGCCTGGTCTGTATCAGTAACAAAGAAAGAAAGCTTTGTTCTGGGAGAGGGCCTCATTCTGATTCAGTAACGAAGCTTTGTTCTAGGAGAGGACCTGATTCTGTTATAGTAACAAGAAAGCTTTGTTCTTGCAGAGGAACCTGGTTCTGATCATAACAAGAAAGAAAGCTTTTGTTCTGGGAGAGGGCTGGTTCTGTATCAGTAACAAAGAAAGCTTTGTTCTGGGAGAGGACTGATTCTGTATCAGTAACAAAGAAAGAAAGCTTATGTTCTGGGGAGGACCTGATTCTGTATCAGTAACAAAAGCTTTGTTCTGGGGAGAGACCGTGGTTCTGTATCAGTAACAAAGAAAAAAAGCTTTGTTCTAGCAGAGGACCTGGTTCTGTATCAGTGACAAAGAAAGAAAGCTTTGTTCTAGCAGAGGACCTGGTTCTGTATCAGTAACAAAGAAAGCTTTGTTCTGTGAGAGGACCTGGTTCGTATCAGTAACAAAGAAAAAGGCTTATTTCTGGAGAGGACCTGGTTCTGTATCAGTACGAAGCTTTGTTCTAGGAGAGGACCTGTTCTGCATCAGTAACATAGAAGAAGGGTTTTTTCTGGGAGAGGCTCTGGTTCTGTATCAGTAACAAAGAAAAGAAGGCTTTTTTGGGAGAGGGTCTGGTTCTGTATCAGTAACAAAGAAAGAAGGCTTTATTTCTGGGAGAGGGTCTGGTTCTGTATCAGAAGAAAGAAAGCTTTGTTCTGGGAGAGGGCCTGGTTCTGTATCAAGTAACAAAGCTTTGTTCTGGGAGAGGACCTGGTTCTGTATCTGTAACAAAGAAAGGCTTTGTTCTGGGAGAGGACCTGGTTCTGTATCAGCTAACAAAGAAAGAAAGCTTTATTCTCTGGGAGAGGACTTGGTTCTGTATCAGTAACGAAGAAGAAAGCTTTTGTTCTGGGAGAGGGCCTGGTTCTGTATAAGTAACGAAGCTTGTTTCTAGGAGAGGGACCTGGTTCTGCATCAGTAACAGAAGAAAGAAAGCTTTGTTCTGGGAGAGGCCTCATTCTGTATCAGTAAACGGAAGGCTTTTGTTCTAGGAGAGACCTGATTCTGTATCAGTAACAAAGAAAGCTGTTGTTCTTGCAGAGGACCTGGTTCTGTATCAGTAACAAAGAAAGAAAGCTTTGTTCTGGGAGAGGGCCTGGTTCTGTATCAGTAACAAGAAAGCTTGTTCTGGGAGAGGACCTGATTCTGTATCAGTAACAAAGAAAGAAAGCTTTGTTCTGGGGAGGACCTGGTTCTGTATCAGTAACAAAGAAAAGAAAGCTTTGTTCTGGGAGAGGGCCTGGTTCTGTATCAGTAACAAAGAAAGAAAGCTTTGTTCTGGGAGAGGACCTGGTTCTGTATCAGTAACAAAGAAAGAATGCTTATATTCTGGGAGAGGGCTCGTTCTGTATCAGTAACAAGCTTTGTTCTAGGAAGGACCTGTTCTGTATCAGTAACAAAGAAGCTATTGTTCTGGAGAGGACCTGGTTCTGTATCAGTAACGAAGAAAGAAAGCTTTGTTCTGGGAGAGGGCCTGGTTCTGTATCAGTAACGAAGCTTTGTTCTAGGAGAGGACCTGGTTCTGCATCAGTAACAAAGAAAGGAAAGCTTTGTTCTGGAGAGGGCTCGTTCTGTATCAGTAACGAAGCTTTGTTCTAGGAGAGGACCTTGATTCTGTATCAGTAACCAAAGAAAGCTTGTTTCTGGGAGAGGACCTGGTTCTGTATCAGTAACAAAGAAAGAAGCTTTGTTCTGGGAGAGGCCTGTTCTGTATCAGTAACAAAGAAAGCCTTTGTTCTGGAGAGGACCTGGTTCTGTATCGTAACAAAGGGAAAGCTTTGTTCTAGGAGAGGACCTGGTTCTGTATCAGTAACAAAGAAAGAAAGGCTTTGTTCTGGGAGAGGACCTGGTTCTGTATCAGTAACAAAGAAAGATATGTTCCCTGTCTGGAATAAAACCATCCAGTCATGTGTGGTTTAAAGCACCCACAATGAATACATGTATGTCAAATCTATGTCACCTGTTGATCAGTAAAATAGATTTGTAATTTTAAAGTGGGGAAGCATGCAAGTGCAAAAACCCTTTTAGGAGAGATTCAGTACTATGAAATCAAAATATCAGAAATCATGTGACTTTGTGTAAGAAGTTGACTATTGATATTGCTGGATGAAGCACCAGCTAGACACACCTGCATTCCTTGATTAACTAGCTTGATAATCAACAAAAAACACCTGGATGTTTATTCGTTCGAGGTAGATAACTTACTAGTACCTGAGAATCACAAAGAAACACCTGGATATTTTTTTCTTTGAGTTGGAAAACTTACCTGAGCATCATAGAAACACAACTGGATAATTTTCTCTGAGAGGTAGATAACTTACCTGAGGATCAGCGAGGAACACCTGGATGTTTATCTGTTTGAGTTAGACTTACCTGAGGATCAGTAAAGAACACCTGGATGTTTTTTTCTTTGAGTTAGATAAATTACCTGAGCATCATAGAAACACACCTGGTTAATTTTCTCTTTGGGTTAGATAACTTACCTGAGGATCAGCGAGGAACACCTGGATGTTTTTATTTTTCTCCTTTAGGTAGGTCCCTACTCCCGCTAGTGTCCCCCCAGTCCCTGTTCCGAACACTACAGCATTCACCTTGCCATCTACCAATACCAAAGGTAACCATCAAATTAAAACCCTACAGAGAATTTGTCATAGAATCAGATATCTTAAAAATAATCAAAGACACAGACTAAATATTTAGACTTTGAAAATTCCATTGTGCGAACTAAATATTTTAATGTTGAAAATTCTATAGCATTGTGATTTACATGTATCATCAAAGACTGATTTGTCTGATCAAAACCACCACCCCTTTTCTCCCTACACTTATCCTGACAAATGTAAGGAGGGGGAGGGTGGTTCTAGCTAGGTCTACAACTGACCTGTTTCACGCCAGATTTCAGGTCCTGTAGTTTCGATGTGCGCTCTTTTATTTGCAGTGTTGTCAAACTGATTCGTCCAGACTGCGTTATCCAAACTTTGGGCAAATCTGGCTGCCTGAAACAATCGCATACAAAAATGCAAGTTCATATATTGAGAAGAATCACCTATTTAATTTCCTTTTGTCACTTTGTCACTCATTTTGGAAATGCTATTATGCCTTCAAAAATCAAAATTTAATGATTTTTTAATTTCTTCTACTTTTTTTTCAAACAAGTCCTATTTCTTGTTTCACCAACTGCCATCATTGCAATCTAAAAGAAATTTCAAACAAACCACCATAAAAACTTTGAAAACAACAATAAAAAGGGATATCATATCATGAATTTATGTGAATTAAAATAACTCCTTATAATCTAAATTCTCTGGATTTTTTCTTCTTCAAAACGCAATACAGTATAATAAGGATAGAAAATATAATGCCAAAGCAAATACTGACACTAAACATAGTTACATTACATAAGATAGATATTTTGTACTATGTGGTTTCAGACCATTGTTTTACCCGTCAGAGACTTACTTCACTGTGCATGGATATCTCAGTATCGGGCCACTTACCTGGTGATTTACCTGTCAGTATTAGACCACTCACCTGGTGATTTACCTGTCAGTATTAGACCACTCACCTGGTGATTTACCTGTCAGTATTGACTACTCACCTGGTGGTTTACCTGCCAGTATAGACACTCACTGGTGGTACCTGTAGTGGACCACTCACCTGGTGATTTACTGTCAGTATTGACCACTCACCTGTGATTTACCTGTCAGTATTGACCACTCACCTGGTGATTTACCTGTCAGTATGGACCACTCACTGGTGATTTACCTGTCAGTATGGACCACTCACCTGGTGGTTTTACCTGTCAGTATGGACCACTCACCTGGTGGTTTACCTGTCAGTATTAGACCACTCACCTGGTGATTTACCTGTCAGTATTAGACCACTCACCTGGTGAGTTTACACTGTCAGTATTAGACCACTCACCTGGTGATTTACCTGTCAGTATTAGACCACTCACCTGGTGATTTACCTGTCAGTATGGACCACTCACCTGGTGATTTACCTGTCAGTATTAGACCACTCACCTGGTGATTTACCTGTCAGTATGGACCACTCACCTGGTGATTTACCTGTCAGTATGGAACCACTCACCTGGTGGTTTACCTGTCAGTATTAGACCACTCATGGTGGTTTACCTGTAGTGGACCACTCACCTGATTTACCTGTCAGTATAGACCACTCACCTGGTGATTTACCTGTCAGTATGGACCACTCACCTGGTGATTTACCTGTCAGTATGGACCACTCACCTGGTGGTTTACCTGTAGTGGACCACTCACCTGGTGATTTACCTGTCAGTATGGACCACTCACCTGGTGGTTTACCTGTCAGTATTAGACCACTCACCTGGTGATTTACCTGTCAGTATAGATCACTCACCTGGTGATTTACCTGTCAGTATGGACCACTCACCTGGTGGTTTACCTGTCAGTATGGACCACTCACCTGGTGGTTTACCTGTCAGTATTAGACACTCACCTGGTGATTTACCTGTCAGTATGGACCACTCACCTGGTGATTTACCTGTCAGTATTAGACCACTCACCTGGTGATTTACCTGTCAGTATGATCACTCACCTGGTGATTTACCTGTCAGTATGACCACTCACCTGGTGATTTACCTGTCAGTATTAGACCACTCACCTGGTGATTTACCTGTCAGTATATAGACCACTCACCTGGTGGTTTACCTGTAGTGGACCACTCACCTGGTGATTTACCTGTCAGATGGACCACTCACCTGGTGATTTACCTGTCAGTATGGACCACTCACCTGGTGATTTACCTGTCAGTATGGACCTCACCTGGTGGTTTACCTGTCAGTATTAGACCACTCACCTGGTGGTTTACCTGTAGTGGACCACTCACCTGGTGATTTACCTGTCAGTATGGACCACTCACCTGGTGATTTACCTGCCAGTATGGACACTCACCTGGTGATTTACCTGTCAGTATGGACCACTCACCTGGTGGTTTACCTGTCAGTATGGACCACTCACCTGGTGGTTTACCTGTCAGTATTAGACCACTCACCTGGTGATTTACCTGTCTGTATTAGATCACTCACCTGGTGATTTACCTGTCAGTATGGACCACTCACCTGGTGGTTTACCTGTCAGTATGGACCACTCACCTGGTGGTTTACCTGTCAGTATGGACCACTCACCTGGTGATTTACCTGTAGTATGGACCACTCACCTGGTGATTTACCTGTTCAGTATTAGACCACTCACCTGGTGATTTACCTGTCAGTATTAGACCACTCACCTGTGGGTTTTACCTGTAGTGGACCACTCACCTGGTGATTACCTGTCAGTATGGACCACTCACTTGTGATTTACCTTCAGTATTAGACCACTCACCTGGTGATTTACCTGTCAGTATGGACCACTCACCTGGTGGTTTACCTGTCAGTATTAGACCACTCACCTGGTGATTTACCTGTCAGTATGGACCACTCTCTGGTGATTTACCTGTCAGTATGGACTCAACTCACCTGGTGATTTACCTGTCAGTATGGACCACTGCACCTGGTGATTTACCTGTCAGTATGGACCACTCACTGGTGGTTTACTGTAGTGGCACTACCTGATTACCTGCGTATGACACTCACGGTGATTTACTGTCAGTATGGACCACTCACCTGGTGATTTACCTGTCAGTATGGACCACTACCTGGTGGTTTACCTGTCAGTATGACCACTCACCTGGTGATTTACCTGTCAGTATGGACCACTCACCTGGTGATTTACCTGTCAGTATGGACCACTCACCTGGTGATTTACCTGCAGTATGGACCACTCACCTGGTGATTTACCTGTCAGTATGGACCACTCACCTGGTGATTACCTGTTTCAGATGACCACTCACCTGGTGATTTACCTGTCAGTATGGACCACTCACCTGGTGGTTTACCTGTCAGTATTGACCACTCACCTGGTGATTACCTGCAGTATGGACCACTCACCTGGGATTTACCTGTCCAGTAGATGGACCACTCACCGGTGATTTACCTGTCAGTATGGACCACTCACCTGGTGATTTACCTGTCAGTATGGACCACTCACCTGGTGATTTACCTGTCAGTATGGACCACTCACCTGGTGATTTACCTGTCAGTATGGACCACTCACCTGGTGATTTACCTGTCAGTATGGACACTCAACTGGTGATTTACCTGTCAGTATGGACACTCACCTGGTGGTTTACCTGTCAGTATGGACCACTCACCTGGGATCCGTCTATGTATGGACCACTCAACCTTGGGTTACCAGTCAGTATGGACCACTCACCTGGTGATTGTAATTGTCAGGATCAGTCCAAGGTTTTACAGGACATGGATAAACTTCTGCTCCAAGAGTTTGAAGGCATTCAATTTTTTCCTGTATCAATAATGATAATCAAAAAATGCAAAGTTAACAAAATATCTAATGCAATATGGTACATGTAACTATTGTAACCAATATCTATAACATTTGACACTCTTCTTCTCAAGAAAAGTTTATTATCAGATCTAACATTGTTGTAGAGCATTTCACTATCCATAAAACATCAAAAAGTCAGCTCTTTTTTTACAAAAGTAACACATCTAATAATGAAGACCACGAAATACTAGGTACAACATGCAGTAGTGAAGACCACGGAATACTATTATAACATGTAGTTGGTAGTACATGTAAAACACTTTGAACCACTGTTATCCCACTTATTCCTCAGTATAGCTGTGACATTTAGTCAAACACACATGGAGTCAGAACTACTACAGCATGATACTGATTCTCTAGACATACACAGGGTATTTTTTTTTTTATCTTTGTCCAGTTATATCTCTATCTAATAAACCTAGGATGAAATATTGGACATGAAAATGACAAAATAACCCATAGCCAAACAAATGCGGGCCAGTCTTTTTTTTCTTATTTACCTACCCAAGACTGATTGGGCATGAAAATGACACACCTGTAACATAGCCAAGCACATGTGTACACTTGTAACCCTTAGCCAAGCACTTGTGGACCAGTCCTATCCCCATTTAGTACCTGCATGGAACTAATCATTGGGAATAAAAACAACACACTTGTAACCCATATCCAAGCAAATGCGGGCCAGTCGTTTTTTCTTATTACCTACCCGGGGTTGATTATTGGGCATGAAGATGACACACTTGTAGCCCTTAGCCAAGCACATGTGGGCCAGTTGTTTTTCTGATTACCTACCCTGGATTGATTATTGGGCATGAAGATGACACACTTGTAGCCCTTAGCCAAGCACATGTGGGCCAGTCCTATCCCCGTATTGCCCGCTGTACCCTCCACAACCGTCCCTCCTGGTTTCAACAGTCCTGCAAAAAATAAAAAATGCACACGAGATTGGTTCACTCAACAGAAACTGTACATTCCTTATTTTATGCAAGAACGTTATTTTGTAATATGACTTCACTTGTAGATGTCAAATTGCAAAAACATTATTTCAGGAGTGGTCTCTTGATCAAGAGTTTTTCAATGTATTTTAGCATTTTAGAAGTAAATAATTTCATTTCATGAGAAATACTTCTTGTGAAATTATGCAAAAATAATTTCCTCACATACATGTATATACTGTAAAATCATAAATTTCTGTTGGGGATTTAATTGCATTATTTTCATGGGTAAATCTAATCAATGAAAATTAATGTCAACGAATTCATTATTAGAGTCAAAACCACGAAATCTAAAATAATTCACATCATAGTCATAAAGAACATCTTGAATGAGAATTGACTAATCCAAGTAGCGCAAATTCAAAAAACCTCTCTGAGGAAAAAATATAAAATAATTATCCAAAACTTTTTTTCTTGAAAAAATTCAAAGCATGCAATCAAAAATGTCTATTTAGATCCTTTTGGGATGCTAATTAAACACTAAAATTACATTCTCTACATATTATGCACAGGGCTGGACTACGCAAATTGAAGAGGGGTGAGGTGCAAAGGGGGTCCAGGGGGCACATATCTCCCTGAAGCTGAAGGGTATGTGATATTACCAAATGGAAAGATGCTTTCTCCTTGCATGAAATGGCCATGTTAAGCATAAAACAACCACTAAACAAAACAGAAAAAAGCCAAAAAATTATGATCAGAAAGTTTGCTATATTTAAAGATGGAACCATGCAAGGAAGGACCAGGTTTTAGAAGCTTATTTGATATAATTGAGGTACATGTTTAGGGTGAGTGGGTTGCACAATCCCTGTAACCCCTCCCCCTCCCTATCAGTCCAGCCCTGAAGCATTTTCAAATGTCAAAAAAGGTTTAGGTAGAGAGAATATGATATCAAAACTAAGATCAAACATCAATATGATTTACAAAATTGAGTGGGAAAAAAACAAGAATTTCAACATGAAAAAAAAAATGCTTAGATAAACTGTTATGAAAAAAATTTGAATATCCACCTAATTCATACCATTTTATTTCAAATCAACCATTCTGAAACAAATACCAGTACACCAACATAAATACACAGAAAACATACTTATTTCCACAAAGTCAAACAATTTCTGTTTTATCCGTGGGTACAAAATTCTACAAAACCAGACACTTTGATTTTTAGGATTGGGAAAACAACAAATAATCAATCAGTACACTGTAAATGTGAAGTATTCATACTGAGAAGTAAGAAAAATGATGAACACTTGACTAACACACTACGACAGTTCATCTTCTGGCTGGCTACAACTATTCACTATGTTTTCGATTCTAAATCGAATCTTCTTAGTATGTATCTGTCATCAGGACGTGCCTATAGCATAGTAGTATTAGTACTACTCTCTTTTAAGGTCACATGCCACATTTGTTATCTGTATATATTTTTAATATAAAATCAAAGTACCCTTAAGATATTCTTTGTCAGAGAAAAAATCAGACTTTACCACCTGGGTTTTGGAAAAGATAGCAGGTGATGAAAGAATATAATTTGCACAATTATTTATACTTGAATTGCCTCTCTTTGAAGAAAACAAATGCAATGCACACATAGTACAAAAATATTATCAGTTGTTGTATAATTATATTTTGATCATCATCAAATAATTCTGAAGGAACTGAATGACCTTTGTGTTTCCTGTAACTCTTATTATTTTTACTGCCATTAAGCATTTGAAAGTCTTCAGTGTTGGAGACAGAAAAAAAATTGTGAAATGTACATTGTGTATGCCCTTAAGCTTAGTTCAATACACTATGTTTACACATACATTGTACATAAAGGTTTAGATGAATTTAAAGTACAGCAATAATAGTATCAACAAATATTCTGTACTTGCAACCCCTCCTAACCCCCCCCCACCCCCCCCCCAAGAAAAAAATCCCCATACACACCCTTTTCCTCAGCATCCTTGATGAGGAAATATGCAGCTCTGTCCTTAACTGAACCTCCTCCATTGCAGAACTCTGCCTTGGCCAAAATCTCACAACCTGAATACAAACATTGATTGATGTTATGCATGCCTATTGTTTTCTCTTTCCTACAAGCATGGCAAGAGTATAGCAAAATTGAATTCAGCATGGAGTTATTCAATGAAAGTGAATTTAGCATGGAGAAAATAAAAGCGAATTTAGTATTGACAAAATGAAATATGCATGTAGCATGGAATAAGCTTTATGCGTTTCATAGACAAGTACTTGTTGGAAAATTCAATTTCTTTAAATTTATCAAAACTGCTCCGAGTTTGTTGTCACAGTATTCATTCTTAAGAATAAAAGAATAGTAAAACAGAAAATACAAACCAGTTGCATCACTAAGTTTGTTAATTCTTACAAGAGGTGTTCTGAAAAGGAAAAAGTACAGTATGAAAGTCAAATTATTTTAGTATTAATCATAATTGCTGATTTTGCGTAAGAAATTCAGAGACACCTATCTGACATTTTGCAAATGACAATAATACTCTGAAGTTTTGTCAGATTGCATGAATAGATATCTCATCTGACATCAGTCCAAAATGTTTCTAACAAATTTTACATCTGATATTATTTCTCACCTCCCTACCATTCCCAGTAATCCATTTCTTATAGTGTCCTGAAAAAGAGAAGATAAAATGCATCTTAGGGAAAGTAACTTGTCTTTAAAGTCTTTAATGTAACATAATGGGGTATCTGGTAAAATTGCTACCATTCAACAAAATTACTAAAGAGATAATCAAATTTGCTGATAAAAATATACCAAAGTTACCTTAGTATATGTTTGTCTACATGTATAGGTAATTTATAGTCATGCATGAAATTTCCGGAAGCATCAGGCTGCATGTTAAAATTTATTTCATGAAATATTTTCATAAAATGGAACCCTTTCATTCAAGACTTTTTTTTCAGATTGGTTCCACAACAGTTAGAGGTTTAAACTTCACTAGAATGACCTGGCCTAGTTCTATAGTAAGTGAGTTTAGTTTTAAATTTTAAGCAATATTTGAAATCATAATTAAGATTTTTTTGTATTTATATTACTGTAAAATATTATAAGCATACATTCTTTTGTTTGGTATAAACAAAGACTATCTTTTTTTCAAAATTACCCCCCCCCCCCCCCGGGGGAAATAGTTTTATTTAAAAAAAAAATTGATAAGATAAAGTGGACAGTAAATATACTAAATATTGTATTTCGATTTACTTCTTGGTATCAATATTCAAAATGTAGTTTATTCAATTTTATGCCTTTGTTGTTTTTAAAGGTTATTCCGATCGAGCTTCGATCCCACTCTCGCAACACCATACGAAAACGGCGAGGAATTGTTACCCATTGTGGATATAACGATATATCATAAGCAGACTCAGAGAAAATGAATTATCAATGTTAAAATAAGATAATTTTAAATGCTGCAATTTTGGATAAGCCTAAACGCGAAGTTTGGAATATTGTTCAATATACGTCACAAATATAAAGATTACTTTACACTGGTGGTCTGATTTCTTTTTGATTTCTACAGAAACTAGTATATCTGAAGCAGAATAAACATACAGATATACTGATTTAAGTTTGGGACTGATATGTCGGATCGGATCATTACAACGTTCGAATCGACCTGCAGTTGTTTCAAACATCTCCGTGATTCGGAACTGGCAGTGTGTTTCAGAACTGACCAATGAAACTCGGTTATGGAAAATGCAAAAATCGGTGATATTTACAACAATTTTCCGATATATCAATTTATTTTTCAATAGAGTAACTTCTGATCTTCTCACAAGAAAATGGAAACCTAAATATCTTCTTGAATTCCACCGTCAGCAATCGTTAATTAAAATGTGATCCGGAACTGGCCTAAAGACTGTACCCCTTCCTACTGAGGTATATTATTTCCTTGATATGACAAATCATTCGACATTGCTTCATTTGCTTACTGCTTCATTGCATTATTATTACATTATATCCACTACCAAAAACAGCATTGCTATTTTATCTTATTCTAGTCACTAGGCCAACACAGTCCTAGATCTAGTCTATGTAAACAAAATATATGGGTCACTGGCGATCATGATCATGCTCACAAATCATGAGTATCTGAAAAGGAATTCACTTGCATACCGTTGAATATTGTGGAACATTGTTTGGTCTCCTCAGCCACCGATATGGAATAGATAAGATTGCTGACTTCTTTCCAACAGACATCCCATCTAAAATCAGTATGCACACTATGACGACTCAGTAGCTCACTAGCTGGTCCTAGTTTTTCTTTCACCGAAGTAAGACGATGTTTACTGTTCCATGTATACCGAGCCCGATTAGATATCAAGGATTATGTATTTTGGGAAATCCACTCAAATGAAAAATCTAATGCAAGTTTATATAATAGGCTAAGTAGTTATGAAATGAATTAATTAGTACTCTCTCTCTCTCTCTCTCTCTCTCTCTCTCTCTCTCTCTCATACATTCACATATTTTTAAACAGGGGTTTTCATACTTTGGAAATATGAGCAATTCAGCAATGAAAGTCTAGTTCTGACGACGACTTTAGATTTCTCTGATCCACTTATATATAGCGTATCAGCTAATATAAACGGTACTTAAGCATTTATGTAGGGATAAAAATATATTTGACATAAAATTATACTATCTTATCTATATATTACGTAAATGCTGTTACAATCACTGAGGGGATACAGTTCACGACAAAAGTGAAGCTACAGTACTTAGTGACCCTTGTTTGTATACATTTTACACGTGTGGTTCGTGACTTTGGGATAAAGATACCGGTTTACTTTGTAATTATCAAAAGTATCACTAGTAACTGTGAACTTTGAAGTGGAACCACCAGATCCAATAGGTCACTTTTGGGCTGTACCAATCCATTTAAGATATAGGGTAAACAGGTCAATCCTGTCCACTTAAGAGAACTGATAAAGTATTTCGAGCTCACTTCTAATGGCTATTTTCATAGTCTACTCCTAAATCAGCATTCAGTTTATTTGTATTGCAATGAAATATTTGATAAGCTGGTTTATTTAATTTTAACACCCTGCCCTCCCCCGACCTTGTGATGTAAAAATGTGTTATAATCCAACCAACTTTTAATATCACATGTACATTTTTTACAAACCATCAAACAAAATGATTCGTTTGTGTATATTTCTTGCATTGTTATCTATTTCTTTTGCCGACATTGTGAATTACAAAGACTGTGGTAAGCTTATTTTCTTTCATTTTTGTTAAATGTGATCAACCAAGGGGTACAAAAAGAATCTACTAGACTAAGTGTACACCTTCAACAGAATACACGTAAAATTCTAACTATTTGAAGTACACTGTTGATCAATGTATGTACTATGTAAAAGGCATCCATATTACAGTATTGCGAAATAAGAATATAAAAAACTAAATATATGCTTTATTTCTTTTTTCTTCCAAATTATCCTTTATTTAGAATTATTTTTAAAAGTTTGGCTGGTTATGCATGGACAAGCGACAAATATATATTTATATATCATGTAAAAATAAACACTTTGCGTTTAAATTATAATTCTACGGTGAAAAAAAAATACTACAATATCGAATATCGAGAACTGCGTTAACAATACAATAATACAAATGATGTAGCAAAACCACAAAAGCTTTGAACTTAAACATCAGAAAAGTTTACTTAAGTAGCAGTCCACCTAAGAATCATGCAAAATAAGAAAAAAGTGATTCACGGCCCATCACAGATTCCTTCCATATTTTATCATATGATAGAACACATAC
>CAJDSM010054705.1:64-22813 GCA_903981925.1 Ostrea lurida | reverse complement strand
ACAATGTTAACTTCGCCTTATTGTATTGAATAATTTGGTTTTGTTATTTGAGTTTGGCATTGAATAATTTGGTGGTGATATTTGTAGTTACATGTAGGCATTGAATAAATTGGGTTTGTGATATTTTGTAATACATGTAGGCATTGAATAATTGTTGTGATATTTTGTTAGTTAAATGTAGGCATGAAAATTTGGTTTGATGATATTTTGTTAATTACATTAGGCATTGAATAATTTGGTTGTTGATATTTTGTAGGTTACATGTAGGCATGAATTAATTTGGTTGTGATATTTTGTAGTTACAGTAGGATTGAATAATTTGGTTGTGATATTTTGTAGTTTGCGTTGATAAGCTCAGCTCATTAATCAATCCCATAATTCCTATAAATAGGACAAACACGGACCCCATCACATCTCCTGTTGACCGAGGAGTAAGCATTCCCCGTTAACCGGTCACTACCGCTGTTAGGCCTACATCTTCATGAGGTGAACGGAGTACTTTGTAGCCAAGAACGGTTTAAAATTGCAAAAAAAAAAACCAACACACATCATTAGACCTTGTGAGAAGTTGTATATGCAAGTTAGATTGTCATTGTGACAGTAGAAATTGCAAAATGCTGATCTTAAACGAGATTATTGAAACTCCTATAACATCAGTTTAATCTCGATTTAAAAACTTAGCATATGTAGGACATATTTCTTTGTATCGATTCAGTTGTGAAATTAAAACACCATATGCAGATGATTTTTGGAATTTCGCTATATAAATATAATACACATATAATGACGTAAATTAGGTTCTTTGTTTCATTTACATTCCCGTCGAGATTCTTCACTCATATCAACCGTAAGACCCATGATTTTCATTTCTAAATGTCATATGCGGTTTGCGAAGGAGCAATCACTACCTGTTTTGCGTCTTAGATTTGATGCAGCCATTGCATGAGCGGGTGTGTTACCCGTAAAGACCTGGGTTAGAGTAGGTCCTCAGTAATTCTTGTTTGTCGTACAAGGCGACTAAATGGGATGGTACATCAAATGAGACCTCAAGAACTGATAAAAATCCCTTCAGGACTGCTCAAAGGCCATGAGCGCCGAGCACATGTCTAAATTTGCAGCTCTTCATCGGCAATGGTGACGTCTTCATATGAGTGAAATATTCTAAAGAGGGACGTAAAACATTATAGCTCACGACAAACCAAATACTTAGATAAACACTGAGGTAGGTGTTTAATTTAAATGTCCACATACCAACGCATATCGTGGGGACACCAATTAAGTTGTTTATACCAAATCATATAGTCTCCGACGATTCTTCTATTAGGACTTAACTTCGTCATCTGGCCCACCAATTACCGGAATCGTGAAATACTACACGATATAATGAATATACCTGACGTAGCTAATTAATGAAACTCATTGCGTGGCTAGGACCACGTGCTTCGTGGTGGGTTTTCTGACGTCTTAAAAACACCACAATTATTCAAGTTACAATGTCGGTCGTTACCAGGCGTAATTACTATATATAAGTACATGTAATCTTTGTGTGACGTGGCAGGTCACGTAGAATCGATAATTTTGGAACTGAAATAAAATAAGACAAAGAATAATTCGTACTTTTGTTCGTACTCCGATAACACTGGCTTTGATATATGGCATAGATAACGACTGGATCCAGCATCCTGTTACAAAGAAATAAATTCAATCCAGTTAATTAAAAATAACATTGTCAAAGTGGGTGATAGTATATTATATCACTGAATATTGTTATACTGAATATTATATAAAAAGTGAAAACTTAAACCATATTGCGCGTGAAATATAGACCTTTAAGAAATATGCAATTATTAAATCAATACCCTCGAACAATTTGAAACCAAATTTAATTTATTTTTTTAATTAGGGTATTCCAAATCAATTACGGGGGGAAAAATCCAATAAAATAATTATCTGCGGTGTAAGTCATAAAGGTAAATAAGTGATCTTATGATCGCGGCAGAATATCGCGGCAAAAACAGTCCCGGTCGTCATTTTCGACCATTGAAAAACACTTGATTATTTTTTTACAGTACTGAGAAAACAACCGCCGAAAATATCAATATCAATTTCATTCAATGGATAAATTTCCCTGTAATTTCACTGGTTGACGAAATTTGTTTACATAACAAAGGGGTCTTGATTATTTTTTGTGTAATGGGATTTGTCCGGAACAATTCTGGACATTCCACTCCTTCAATAAATTTCAGTGTGACTTAATGAAAAGATTTTAAGGGCGCTTGCCTACGGAGCCCTAAATTCGAACTTCCTATGTTCTGTTTACGGGACCGTTGTACCACCGAGTTATGAAGGGGTAAATTACCAGTGCGTTTACTGAAGGGCGCGGAGAGACGGGACAACGAAATGAAATCGATGCAACTGGCCCTCGATAGCATGAAAGCTGCGACACTAATTGAACAGTTTTTCAAAACAAATTTACTATTCATTGTTATTCCTCTACTCAGACATGATAAAGATAATTAGTGATTTCAAAATCAGATGGACAAAAATTAACGTTTATTTTTCAAGTTATCGGAAACTTATTATTTTTACGTTATACATGTTGACTATTTTTAGCTTTGCAATCAGTCAGAATTTCCAGTTGTTGAATTGTACTACTGTATATTCATCATGATTCTCAAAGCTCACATCATGAAAAAACATCACTCCTGAATAGGTTGGGCAGACATGTTGAATGCTATAACTGAAACAAATTAAAAATTGGACTGCCTCAGTCATCTGCCTTTAGTTAACTTCTATATGTCATGCACATATAAATTACTTGGGAGACTAAGATTTTTACGAGTATAGTTCTATTTTAAGGGAACGAGATTGGAACTACAAGATTCGCTGGAGATTTTCCATTTTTATACCACTTTTTGAAATTAAATCCCCCAATGGAGACGTGGGTAGATTGATACCATTAAGTAATTTATGGCAAGACTGTCGACGACTGGGTAACCGGGGTTAATGACGTCATAAAGAAAGTGATTCCAATTACATGCTGGAAATTAACACGAGGCTCCAGTATACAGATTTATAGCCGAACGTCCCCGGGGACGAAGGACTCTATATGTTTTTAATGGACTTTTGGAGAGAATGGGTGATGAAATCTAAATGAAGTCTTTTTTTTATTGTGTGAAAGATTGCCGCGTGTCCTTTATTCTTTACTTCTACAGCAATATAAAAGTGCACTGTACCAGGACTTCTTAGAATCATGGAAGTCATAGCTGTTATGGGTTTTTATTTATCATTTTTTTTTTGTCTGACCATAACACAAAAAAATATAAAAACATAAAACGCTACAGCTCTGCAGTTAGAAAGTCATACGAGCCTAAAACGATCCTGAAAAGAGCCTTGCATAAATTTATGAAACCAAAAGATTAGTTGGCAAATCCCCGTCCTTAACATTCATTATAAAAAAAAAAATCACCAAGTTTCATGTACTGCAGTACTAGAGAGATTTCGCAGTTAAACGATGTACTGTGCTTGTAGGTATGGAAGGGGAATCCCACGTAGCCGTTTGTGTTTTACGTCATCAATTTTGCTGAATGCAGAATATTACACGTCACCCGGCAAACTTGAGATCCAGCATCAGAAATTTGGCATGCGCATTTGAAAAAAAATAAATATTGTTAATTGTCTAGTAAACTGATCACATCCGCCGTGAGCCCATTGCCTAGATCAGGTACAAACAGAGTAATGCGCAGTCAAAATCAGTATGTAGAGAAAGGTCCCACAATCAGTATGAAACACACGTCAGTCAGCATTCAAATTAACGACAGGTTGTACTTGCAAATTAGATCGTTATAAAGACAATATCGAATTTGCAAAATGTGAATTATAAATGAGATTGATGAAATAGTAACATCAACTTTTTGTTAGCAAAACACCATATGCAGGTGGTAATGGAATAATGCCTCAAAACGATGGAAAAGCTGGTCATTTCGTTCGTCATAAAGTTGAGTTGCCAGTTTGNTATGCAGGTGGTAATGGAATGATGCCTCAAAACGATGGAGAAGCTGGTCATGTCGTTCGTCATAAAGTTGAGTTGCCAGTTTGTCGTTAATGTCTGTTCAGTAAAACATCTAAGTATGAGGCAGATGTAGAAGACTGCGGTGTCTCTTATTTCGTTTTCTTATAAAACATGATACAAAATTGAAATAAAACAAATTAAAACGTACCGAAACGAAACATAATAAAACGAAAAGAAATCAACTATTAAGCGACGAAACGAAACGGAAGAGATTGTTTAACAAAATTTTTAATCATGATAAGAATTGTTATATGGTCGAGCATCTCGAAATCACCCCCCCCCCCTCCCCCTTCCTTTTGATCTTGTCTTTCGGGTTGGCTTATGCGGTCAATCAGTTTGCATCAAACTTTGAAGAAGTCTAGGAAAGCAGATAGCAAGAGCATGCGCAAAATATAAAAGTTGTACTCGTTGAAAAGGTATGGATCAATCACACAAAGTAAATATCTGTAATTGCAAAGTGTAATTAGTTATGGATCCAAACATAACGAGGCGGGGGTAATAATTAAAGAGTTTGGTTATACAAACTGTTCCACTTTCTTCTGTTTCTTTAAATTCCGTTTTGTTTCGATTTCATTTCGTTTTATTTCTTTTCGCCGTTTGCAGGTACGCTTTTATTTCGAGTTCACTGGGACATATGAATGAATAGTTAATAGATAAGGCGTTGTCGATATATCTACAAAACCACAGCAAGACACATTGGCATTCATTATTATTAATTGTTTTATACAATCTGTATCGTTTCGTTTTGTTTCATTTTTTACCCGTTTCGTTTCGTTTTACTTCATTTGCATTTTACAGGTAACCCGCATAATGTAGTTCCTTCCAAACCCTTTCAAAATTTGAAATGACAATTTTGAAGAAACGTTTTAGAATTAAGTATTAAATGT
Organism: Ostrea lurida; assembly: GCA_903981925.1. Classification (NCBI taxonomy): domain Eukaryota; kingdom Metazoa; phylum Mollusca; class Bivalvia; order Ostreida; family Ostreidae; genus Ostrea; species Ostrea lurida. The sequence goes on along the minus strand of CAJDSM010054705.1, from coordinate 17,854 downwards.
CAAATATATTTGACCAATTACTAAGTATTGAACCAATACGTTCACAGTTTCAGCTAACTATGTTGAAAAAAAGAGTCAGCTTCGTATGACGTCATGTAGAGGAATTTCGATCGGACACGGTGGTTCATGTAAATTTCGACATAAGCAAAAATCAACAATGTCAGCTGGTCAAACAGCTGTTCCGCCGCGGATAAAGGAGATTTAACAAATATTGACATGTAGTGTTTACAGAGTTTATAGTACATCTACAAGTCCATTGTTACTTTGTCTGGCGGATAAACCGTAAATGCTGAGTTCTGTATGTAAATAGCAGCGGTTATTTTGATGTGGTGCTATATACATGTAGTGACAATTAGAGAGGTCATGTAGGTGCAGTGTGAAAACGTTTAACATTCCTTATCACACAGAGTTCCTTTCAACAGAAAATGAAAAATTGTCATGAAATCAAATATCGCTCCAAGCACGATAGCTAATGCTGTTTTCAACACAGTAGATTTGAATGTCTTTATCAAAAGAAGAAAAACAAAACAACATGGTTATATAATTACAATTGCTTTTCTAGTGCAGAAACACAAAGGGAATTCACAACTGGGAAAGACCTTCCCATTGTGGTGAAATGACACTATTACGAGTAATCCTCTCAACCATATGCTTGTTATTGCGAAGAGACAGTACTTATCAGTTAAAATTTCATACTGTTTTTGCTTTGTTTTCTGTATCATATATCATGACGTTTCTGAACCAAGACACGTGAATGACGATTGTTCATTCCATTATATCAGCAATAATTTCATAAAGAAGCATTTCAGTATAAATATATTTATCAAGTTTGAAAAATGACTGACAGATATTAACACTAATATGACAACATCTTAGCCCTAATTATTTAAACCAAAAAAAATGATAAAAATAAAAATAGAAAAAAAAAACCGTTTTCATAACAAAAATCTAAAAAGGTCCTACATCATTCTTTGTAAGCCAGCTCTACCTTCAGCAATTGTTTCCTGCAGTAATCGCTGAAATAGGTCACATCGACAGAACTTATATTTGACGTAGTTATATTGATACGAATGTTTTGTAACTTCACAGCTTTAGAGGCAAACGTGAATAATTTAAAAGGTTCAAAATAAATTTAGACCTCAAACTAAGCGTTGAATTTTCTCCCCAGAATGTCAACCTACCCGGTAGGTAGACTGTCCGTTTTACAAGAAATACGGCCGGTGCATACAAACACTATACGCGCCAAGTTTCGATCATTTCAAACGAGAGAGAAAATGACTTAGAACATATTTACGATAAGACACCTATAAAAGTGTATGAAAAGGAAATTGATTTAACCAAACCTTAGAAAGGGTCTCTTTAATCTTTGCTGGTGGTTTTACTTTTCTAAATCTTATTAATGAATCGTATTAATTATCCCTCAGGAATTAAGTACGAATTCCACAGAATTTGCTTGTCACTAGATTTTCAGCACCAAAGTAGGATACCGTTACGAATGAGAAATGCTATTTTATACCGAAGTAACTGTCTGATACGCTACGCATGGGAAATGTTATGTTATACCAAAGTATGATTGTTTAATACGCTACGCATAGACAATGTTACGTTATACCAAAGTATGAATGTTTTAAAATACGCTACGCATAGAAAATGTTATGTTATACCAAAGTATGATTTTTAATACGCTACGTATGGAAAATGTTATGTTATACCAAAGTAATTGTGAAATACTCTACGCATGGGAAATGTTATTATGTTATTCCAAAGTAATTGTTTAATACACTACGCACGGGAAATGTTATGTTATTCCAAAGTAATTGTTTAATACGCTACGCATGGGAAATGTTATGTTATAATGCCAAAGTAATTGTTTAATACGCTACGCATAGAAAATGTTATACCAAAGTATGACTGTTTAATACGCTAAGCATGAGAAATGCACGAGTTTGATCAACAGATTATAAATAGCTCCGCGCTGACATGCTAAACAAATCTCTCTTTAACAGAAAATTCATCAAAAATATTAATATTACTGAGGGATTATTCTTAAGACCACTGCAAGGAAATTCGGTGACCCAAAATCATGGAAAAGCAACGAAACTTTGATATATTTGACTGTATGAGCTTAACACCAACAACTTGGATTCGTATATAGGGGCGAGATCTATTAATAGATCGGATAAAAATCTTAATTCAAATAGATAGGGGTGGGGGTGGGGTGGGGTTAAAATCCCCATCCGTTTCTATCCTTCTACATCGACTACACATTATACTGCATTTTAGTACTCGTACCTTTGATAGCTCTAATGTACACATTCATTTGTGAATATAATGATATGATTGGGGTTTTTTATATATAGCGCTATATCTACCTAAGTACCCAAAGCGCTTTACAATACATTATTACCCCGGCAGACCATAACAATCCAGAACCTTTCTCAGTGCAAGCTGTCATTACAGCGATAGAGCACTAACATTCTGACAATATATTTCACTGTCTATAGCCAGGTACCCCTTTTACACTTGGGTGGAGTGAGGAAATTCGTGTAAAGTGCCTTTCAAAAGGACACAACGTCGACCTGCCACGGTCAGGAGTCGAACTCACGACCTCTCGGCCGAGAGTCTGACGACCTAACCACAAGGCCACCGAATAAAGGGTAGCAAAGGTTATACGGAGAAGATGTTATATTTCCACTTGTATGGTTTTGCTTGTTAATCGATTAGTTTTAACATTCATCATATCTAATTATAAAGTGGTGGGGGTTCTTGGTAAAACCTACGTGAATTTAGTTTTTTGTCAGAACTCTTGATCTCTCCTCTTACCTACACACAAATCAATGACCATCAATTCAAACAAAGAATGATGCTACATGTATGTAAAGGCAACGATAACGAACATTGATCAAACTCGTAAGTCCTAAATATAATACAAAAACAAGAGTTGGGCAATCACGAACCCCTGGACGCACCAGAGGTGGGATCAGGTGCCTAGGAGGAGTAAGCATCCCCTGTTGACCGGTCACACCCGCCGTGAGCCCGTAGTCTTGATCAGGTAAACGGAACAGTCCGTAGTCAAATCAGTGTGTGAAAAACGGCTTAACAATGGTCATGAAACACATCAGACAGCATTTGACTCAATGATAGGTCATATTGGTAAACTAAATTGTTATAACGACCATAGAATTTAAGAAATGCTGTCTTTAAACGTGACTGTTAAAACCCCTGTAACAACAACTTGTCTGTAAGTAGCTTGCCTCGATTCAAAAACTGACTATACGCAGAACAAGCTCTTGCGTATCGAATAAGTTGAGAGACATACACACCATATGCAGGTGATGATGGAATATTGCTACACAAATATGGGAAGTTGACGATGGAGAAGCTGAAATCGTCCCGTTTGTCATAAAGTTGAGTAGTTAGTTTGCCGTTAATGTCCATGTTCAATAAAATATCCAAGTACGAAGCAGACATGGAAGACTCTGTGGTGTCCTTTATTTCTAGTTCGTTGGGATATATTAAATCGACATATGAATGGAAATCATTGTTATTGATAGATAAAACATCATACGTCTCTTTCGCTTCATGAATGTCCTCTGAACGAAGACGAATCATCTTCAGCCATAATACGAATTATCTATAGTATGAATTATCAATCAATGAACCCTTACCACTTCCAATGATGTAGTATACGACAAGGGATTTTGGGATTTCAAATGCTCGAGCGATCAGTCGATGGAGATAGAATCCTTCGCAGAACATCCAGAAATAATTAGCAGACTGGGTGTACCGCTTCAGAACGTACAAAAACTTACAACCTCCCTACAAAGCAGAACGAAAAATACCTGTACGAGTTATTTTACAAAATCGATTATATTTAGTACTTTTACTCAGCTTACTTAATTCTGGCAATCCGGTGCACCCGACCCGTGGGGTTCCGGGTTAAAATAGGTCCCCAGCATCCCTTTGCGTGCCGTAAGGTAAGGGGCGACTGAATAGAGCGGTCATTCGTATAAGACCGGAACAACCGAGGTCCCGTGTCACAGCGGGTGTTCAAAGGCCCTGAGTGCCGAGCACAGGCCTAAATTACCAGCCCGTCACCGGCAATGGTGACGTCTCCATATGAGTGAAATTATCTCGAGTGGGACAAAACAATAAATATCAATTCGGTGCACCCGGGTAATGCGGCGAGGCAATTGATTGTAAGCTGCAAATGCGCACAAACCACACCCGGGTGAGCCGATTGAGCCGGAAAATTTTGATAGGCGCAGGCGGCTCACGATTGTGTCCATGGAGCGAGAGTCTTATTCTGAGACAGAAAGTATTTAATCCAGGTATGCTCTAATGAAATAAACATGATTTGTAAAAATGTTCGCCTTTTCTGTGCCAAAAATGTTATATACGGTAAATATTAAACATTTGCACTGGGTCACTTGATTCTAAGAAGTATTCCGAGTACATCCGGGTAAGTTCGGTACGCCCGGATTAGTGTCAGAATCAAGTATGCTAACTGATCTACTTAAAAGTTCTACAGCAGTAATTTCATCATTGGTGAATATCAAACTCCGTGGATTTGTACTTTTTCTCAGACCAAACACTTTCGTTCATATGCAATTTCGTTGAACGCTATGCTATTTCTTTATGAGGAAACATTATGATTTATGTTACGTTACAACCACGAAAATTGGAACTCAACAAAAATTGTGGACTTCGATGTAGGCCCCTAAAGGATGTGGGCGCATATGATACCGTATTTTGCTCAATGATGCTTCCGCCGCCCGCACTGTGTACTCTGTCGGAGACCACGACGAAATCCCACAAGATGGCGATGAAAGCAGTGGCAATGAACGAGGAGAAGAAACAAATGTGGAGGCGAACTCTTTGTTGAACACGAAGCTGCCTAATGAAATAAAGAAATATAAATAACAATAACCCTGATTTATCTTCTTTTTTAGAAGCAATTCCACATAATTTACTCACATTCTGAGATGCAATTTTTATTTGTTTTTAGTTTTGTTTTTTGTTGTTTTTTTTTTTTCTTGGTTGGTTTTTTTGTTTTTTTGTTTTGTTTTTTTTTTTTTGTTTTTTTTTTGGTTTTTTTTTGGTTTTTTTTTGGTTTTTTTTTGGTTTTTTTTTGGTTTTTTTTTGGTTTTTTTTTGGTTTTTTTTTGGTTTTTTTTTGGTTTTTTTTTTTTTTTTTTTGCTTTTTTTTTTACATATATGTTGATTTTACATTGAAAAGAACAAACAACAAACGCATAGTGTTTAAATTGGCACTGTACCAAACTACAAAAACTATTATCCAAAACAATTTTAAGAATACACAATTCACGAACGCATTCTGAATATGTATATTACTTTATGAATGTTCTGAGAATTGACAATCGCCGTCTTGCCAATCTTTTGTATAAATTAATGGATTTTAACCAACCATTTATCTATTTTCTTTTAATAATTAAAGATGAAATTTCTTCAATATACCAATATAACCATCATTATATAAGATTTGTCATAGCTCTACCTAAATCCCACGAATATTATACAGGAAGGTATGAGGAGGGACAGACTTATCAGGTTACAGCCGAGCCCCAGGTATATCAGCACCATCTGGCTCTGTAAGGAAAAGAATCGCAAATATTAATCACCAAGACGCGATCACGAACCAGTCGTCTAGATAACGACACAAGGGTCAAGTGCATGCGTACATGCGCGCGTGCTGCGCGCGCGTGTGTGTGTGTGGAATAAACGTGATTTTAATTTTCAGTCTGATTACATTCAAAATTCCAAACATTAACATATCTATGTCAGATGCGTAAACAGATGATTAAAATGCACACCGGTTTGCAGGTTTGTATATTTTCAAAAGGTAAACAACAAGCCTTAAGACCACAAACTGAGAAATAGTTCGAATGTAACTAAATTTTAGAATACTTTTCATAAATAAATTTAGTATATGTTTGCGTTTAATTCATTTTTTTTTTTATTACAGCCGATAAATCTTAAGCTGTGAATAATCAAAATTTCAATATACGTCATCATATCGTAGGCTTACCATTACTTGATTTACTATCAATGTCTCTGATGACGTCATAATCAGGGGACGTATTCTCCTCGGGTATATTGGATATTGTCAATCTTTGTAAAGGTATTTCAAACATTTATGTATCAATTAAAAATCAGAAACTTTCCAAAAATTATAATCTTTAAGTGAAATTGACAATATATCAACCTTAGAGGGGTTTTCATTTTCATTACCTTTGATCTTTCAGTCTATTCTCAGCTTATGGTCTTGATACCAGGTTTATAATACTTTTCCAGTCTTTGACATTGTTCCCGTGCAATGATTAGCCTGTTCATAAATGTGTAGACCAACACCTACATTTAGCACTAAAGTAGTGAAAACAAGGAATTCAATTTTGAAAATTTTATGAATCCGCATTGATATATAAAGGCAAAGATAACGAACAGTGATCAATCTCGCAAGTCCCAAATGAAATACTGCTGCAGTGTTTTCTTGTGAAATGTAGTTCAAGGGGAAAAAAACATGAACTTCTCGCAGAAAATCAGCCGTGATTAACGCACAACGCGGCCTCTCAGTAAGTTGAATGTTTTGAAAGACAGGCGATTGCTCGGAGGCCGGACATGCCTTGTTCCAATTTATATTTTTTAGGGATTTCGTTATGAACTTTGATTCTCACGTGACATAATCCATCAGTTAACTTCCTCGTTCACAACCTTGAGTTGTCGATATCAATCTTATGATTATATCATTTCATTGTCAATTTGACATATAAGCTTAATCAACAAATGATAGTAAAAGGCTGTTGAACTTGTCCAATTCCGATTTTGTGAGTGACGTTTTGCTCATGTACATAAGCATTAATTCATATCCGCACCCAAATCACTGACAATTAGCGTTCTACATATTTCATCTTAGAAATGAATTCCATTTCGCAAATAGATGAAGTTACAAGTTGTGATACTTCATGACGCCGTGATTATTACGCGCTAACGCATTTCCGGAAGTGTCACGTCCCGCGCTGAATCGTCACTGCTCAAACGCTCATGGATTTTCAAACTGAAATTTATGTTTTTATATTTACATTCTACTTTAATTGCTGTTGGAATCCCCGGATGTTAACTTACACGTACTATATTTAACGAGATTAATACGCTCGTTGTGTAGCGTACTGTATGAGGAAATGGCTATCGTTTACTTACAATATGGCCCCCGAGGGGGTGGGGGGTCCGGATTATAATAGGTCCTCTCCGCACCCCTTGCTTGTCGTAAGAGGCGACTAAATGGGACGGACCTTTGAATGAGACCGCTAAAACCGAGGTCCCGTGTCACAGCAGGTATGACACGATAAAGACCCCTCCCTGCTCAAAGGCCATGAGCGCCGAGCACAGTCCTAAATTTGCAGCCCTTCACCGGTAATGGTGACGTCTCCATATGAGTGAAATATTCTCAAGAGGGACGTAAAACAATGTACAATCAATCAACTTACAATATGTAATGATGTCAACGGTTAAAATACATATACAGGTTTACCTGACAATATTCTGTAATTCATCATTTCCTACTTTGACTTTACGATGGAGAAACGTATGTCATTTGTCTACTGTGAAGTCCTTGTTTTACGTGAGAACTTAATCTCGCTAATCAACTCGTGCACGTCAAGTTGTGTATGTCTGTTAATCAGGAGTTTTTATATGCATGTACTTTAGCCACAGAAAATTAAAGTCAACTAATTTTGATAAAATGGCTTTCGCGAAATTACACGATAATAAACGTATCGCCTATAATTAGAACCTACAGCATTCCCACAGTGAAACGTGACATTTCCCCATAGACATGTCCTGTAATTAGCCCATTCCTACCTTTTACGAGTTTGCCGTGTAGATACATGTTGTATTTAGTCCATCCCTACTTTGAGTTTGCCGTGTAGACACGTGCGCCTGTAGTTAGCCCTAACCTTGAGTTTGCCGTGTAGACACGTGCTGTAGTTAGCTCCTACCTTGAGTTTGCCGTGTAGACACGTGCTGTAGTTTAGCCCTACCTTGAGTTTGCCGTGTAGACACGTGCTGTAGTTAGTCCTACCTTGAGTTTGCCGTGTAGACAACGTGCTGTAGTTAGCCCTACCTTGAAGTTTTGCCGTGTAGACACGTGCTGTAGTTGAGTCCTACCTTGATTTTGCCGTGTAGTGTCTGCCTACCTTGAGTTTGCCGTGTAGACACGTGCTGTAGTTAGCTCTACCTTGAGTTGCCGTGTAACACGTGCTGTAGTTAATTCGTCCATCCTACCTTGAGTTGCTGTGTACACACGTGTTGTAGTTTGTCCTACCTTGAGTTTGCCGTGTAGACACGTGCTGTAGTTAGTCCTACCTTGAGTTTGCCGTGTAGTGTCCTTTCCCTACCTTGAGTTTGCCGTGTAGACACGTGCTGTAGTTAGTCCCTACCTTGAGTTTGCCGTGTAGACACGTCGTGTATATTCTCCTCCTTGATTTGCCGTGTACACACGTGCTGTAGTTTTTCCTACTTTGAGTTTGCCGTGTACACACGTGCTGTAGTTAGCCCTACCTTGAGTTTGCCGTGTAACACGTGCTGTAGTTAGCCCTAACTTGAGTTTCGCGTGTAGACACGTGCTGTAGTTGCCCTATCCTTGAAGTTTCGCCGTGTAACACGTGCTGGTAGTTTTTCCTACTTTGAGTTTTGCCGTGTACACACGTGCTGTAGTTGCCCCTACCTTGAGTTTGCCGTGTACACACGTGCTGTAGTTTAGCCCTACCTTGAGTTTGCCGTGGTAGCTGGTCCTTCCCTCTACCTTGAGTTTGCCGTGTTAGACACGTGCTGTAGTTCTACCTTGAGTTTTTCCGTGTAGTGCCTTCCCTACCTTGATTTGCCGTGGTAGACACGTGCTGTAGTTTAGTCCTACCTTGAGTTTTGCCGTGTAGACACGTCTGTAGATTGCCCTGATGCAAAAAGTTGACAGTGAGTTCCTGGGTCATCCACCATCCGACAGAACAATGCCCTTACAGTTGTTCCGGAATTAATTGAAAGATGATGAATGGTAAATGCTTTCATACTACATGCTAACACAAATATCACTGTGATTTAACTTTATGATAATTTTATTCACAAAGAAAAAGTTATGGGATTGGGCAATCAATCAACAGCCTATTACAGCGCCCTCTCCCAAATATCCCTGAATACATGCAGTCAATTTGGAAATTCGCTCACTTTTCCTGTGGGCTGGCGACATTGCAAAATCACAGTGCCGTGTCAAACCGTGATTCCAAGTGGTTGGCACAACTGGAAATGGGTTGGCGCAATAGAAATGGACATTTAAATGCCTGAACAGACTGACAGTACATAAGTTCCACCTGAAGCCATAAACCTGAATCTAGTGCCATACATTTCTTCAATGAAAGTAATTTAAGTTAAACAATTTATTTTTTGAAAATTGAGAAGAATAACTGACAACTTCCTGTAAATTTGATTAGATCATCTATAGCATGTTTTACCAATATCATTTCCTAGAAATACTAAGTTACTGACTTGTGACCACTCCATGGAATTACAGTGTTTTGATGTGTTTGCTTTCATGCTGTTTCAGCTACAGTCACAACAGAGGATGAACATGTGCAAGATTTGGCACCTTTGAAGTTTTCTCTACCCAACTAAAGAATGGCAAAGTAAGTCCACGCCAGGCTAAATGCATGGTAAATGAATGCAAAGTACTTCATTCCTTGCCAAGATTAAAGAAAAACCACATATTCTGATGCAACCTTAACCCTAGACCTATGGAAATGTTCATTAAGATCTCCCTTTGATTACGGAGCGATTATAGCCCAACAGGGATGTCCAAAGTTTTGGCCGCAGCTATGTGAAACCAGCACAATCTGATTAAAATCAGCTCCTCGATCCGCTCCTTTCTTTTTTTTTTTTTTTTTTTTTTTTTACTGTTGCTACTCATGTAGAGACATGAAATAAAAAGGAGGTGGACGGGAACGGGATCGAGTTGATTTTAATCAGATTGTGCAACACATGCAATACAATCTCTTGACTTGCAGTTGATGAAGTGTACCTTTTTGATCCAAAAATAGCATGATACATGCCATATGCTTCAGTAAGTCAATCTTGAAATAACCATTCATTTTACAAAGAAACCTGATTTAAAGAGATTATTCACATGGGACATTAATTATACTTTCTAAATAATGTACAGAATTGCATATAGTCATAAGAATATCAAAGCTCCAATTTGTTTGCCTTTCCATATGCTCTCCAGGTCAAAATGAGCAACATTGTGGTATAGTCCTTAAATTAAGCATTGTAACACAAATTAAAATGGCAAAAATAAAATGTTTACCCTCACTACGTGTCTATGCCCCTTTAAATTTCAGAATAAACCCCTTCGAATAGATGACTCGCACCCACAAAATCACGCTGACAGAGCACTTTCGCGAATGGTTTTAATTTTGTGGTCATTGGATACAATCCACAAATATAGATAAAATAAACCTAAACAGAACATTTCCCCAATTACAGTATTCCATCAATATTGGATTAATATCTTGCACCTGTTGTGAGGCCATAGGGCCATCAGACTGAAGTCAGTTTTTTAAACAGCTTATAATTAATGCATCCTTGAGAAGAAATTCCCAAACTGTCGACCAAAAGTTCGGTCTCTGTGGCCTTTAGTTTGTGAATTTTATGGCGGAAACAATAATTAGACTTTGTCAAGATTTGCATCAGAGGGGGGATGTGGGATGTTAGAAGGTTACTGGCCTTTTTTGCTTTGGATTTGGATTTTCTAGATAAGAGCAGGAGTGAATCTAAAGAAGATTTATTCAGTACTGCTATACTGTGAATACACCGGTTTTCGAGATACATACTGAGATTTACCAAGTTATAATCCTTAGGAGAATTCTCGTACAGGTTAAGGTGCGAAGAATTTGTTTACATACGGGAGTAGGATGAACTATCCGTTCACTGCATATGGTGAAATGTAACTCTGTAAGTCTCTCATATGCTGTTTTCAGCACCCGAAACTGATTGATACTACAATCTAAGTACAGTGAAATAAGAATTTAGAGAGTATCTAACTACATGGAATTCCTTTAATCGCATATATCGTTTTGGTCAATAGGTATCATGTCCAGGATATTACTTGCAAATATGACATTGTTTTTATGTTTTCAACTTTTGTTAAACATTCTTTTGCTATAAATATTTCAATGTAGCTTCCACAACATTTGCAATTAAAGAGAAGCAGCTATTAAATTTTAAAATACATTTAATCATCTTTCCCACTGACTGTAGGTCCACTGTCCCATCTCGAGCATTTAAAGTTTTCACTAAAATGCACCTCCTATGGCAGAGAGTTCGTATCTCGAAACTGGCCGTATTTGAACCGCTTTAATTCACGATGAAGTTGTTTTTGCATAAATTTGCAAATATTAACATCGATAAATTTCAGAAGAAAAATTGAACGCTCTGTGAATCTGTCTTTTCAAACCATGTCTGGCAGAGAAATCCTGGAAAGGCAATAAATGCCAGAAAATAGTTTTTTCATGTACATGTCACGTAATTGATCATGTTGTAAGACATGTACAAGTATTTTAGTTTTGGCATTTTAAAAATTTTCACTAAATTAGAAATTTATGCTGTCAAAGATTAAGTGCATCAGATTGGAATACTCTGATATTTGCATGCATACTATGTTGATGTGAAATGAAATTGATTTGATATTTCTTATAAAAAGCTGTGTAAAATTGCCATTATGAAAAACCCAATCTTGATACACTGGAGTTTACGTTGTAAACTGTTTTGTATAACAGGTCAGCCATTCCTAAGGTTTGCATGTGAGACTGAATATGCAGAACTGGTCAGAAAGAGGCAAGCCTAATGGACGGAGACAGTGGGCATAAGTCTGGTCCACAGGATGGAAAACACAGGTAATAACTAAGTACTGGTCAAAAGGATGGAACAAGGTATCTTATAGTGAATTAATCACCAGTAAATAGAGTTGTCTCTCGTTTGTTCACATATCAGCCCACCACCAACATATATAATTTTTTTAAAAACAGCATTGGTGAATAAAACCATCTTAGTCTTGAATCTGTCTGTATATGATAGTGTCAGGACAGTTTTGGGTGCAACAGGGAAATCTCTTTACTGTAAATCTATACTTAAATGGGCTGAGAACGTAGGATGGTTATAAAGTAATTTCCTCCCATATGGTGTTAATCTCTAAAAGCCCTTTCATTTGCCTGTATGAATCATTCACGTAATTTACCAACCAAGATTATGAATATTAATTTTGCATAATTATGATAATTGCTATCACCATGACCAATGATAAGAGATCAGATGACTGATAAAACAATTCAACTCTAACTATATCTGTGTCAGTAACTATTTTCCCCCATGTTTCAGTGTATTGAGAAATATGCCACGTTCCTTTCCAACGCTTGTACATGTATAACACAAAACTGTCTCAAATGCTTTACAATGTACTTGGACAAAATCAGTAGAATCCTGACGATTTGATAATTCCTTTAAATAATAAAATGATTAAAGAAAATTTGAATTTTTAATGTGCATTGATCAATAATGCATACAAGAATCAATAGAACAGCAGCTAAAGAATATCGTTGAACATCATTTTCAGGTGTATACTGACCTAGCATTCAATCAGTTATATGATATTAGTCGTGGGGCCTTCCTCCCGCGTTGGTTTGCTGTGTTTCTTTGATGCGTGCCTGGTTTTTTTGCCTGTATGGTTTGTTTTTGTGTGTTGTTTCTGTTTTTGCGTTGATGTGTTTGGTTGTGTTTGTGTTGTGATCTTTTTTTTTGTGACGTGCCATTTCGTGCACTAATGTCTACACCATACCGTGTAGTCCCATTTCTCACCCGTTCCATACATTCTACTCTCATAACCTACCATGTGCCGTGCCTCCACGCACTATTTCTGCTTATTCGCCTTTCTTCTTCCGCACGCAATTTCACTGCTAGGTCTGACCGAAAAGGTGTTCGACATCACCTATGGACGACTGCACAGGCCTTCTTATGTTCTAGATGCCGTAATTTGTTTTGAAAAATAAATAATCAAGATGAGATATACCTTAGTTCAAGTTTAAATTTCTAAGTATGATCAGAAATGGCACTGATAATTATTATTGCCGAGATTGACCTTCTCACGCAAAGAAGCAACCTGTAACTTTCCATGACGTGAATCATAGCGACTACGCTCTCGGAAGACCTAAGAATCTCCGGGACCTGAAGTCCCGGAGTACTAACAATCCCCTCTGAGATACGAACTCTTGTCGCTTGCACGCCGGTGCAATGGCCCACGGTGAACTTAAGAGCTTTTAGTGCCAGGAAATCAAGGGATTAAGGGAATTATTAGTGGAACGCTCATCGAAGTGACTGGGATTCTATTAATTAGAAATTTTTAGTCAGAGACTGTTTAGCACAGAGCTAGATATGAAGAATAAGAATAATAGTTATTATAACAATGTCAATTATTGAATCATATAATCTTTTTTAAGTCTATTATTTAGAACATGAATCGTGGGCTTATTCTTCTTATGTTGAATGTAACTTGCAGCAGATATTGTTATAGGTTAATCTTGAGGGATGCTAAATCAATAGTAACAGATCACTTGTGTATATGATTTTTGTTTTTTGCAAAAATTTGACTGAGGAGGAGGGAGGAGGAAAGGAGGAGGAGAGGAGGAGTGAGGAACCATCTGCAAAGGAGGAAAGCGAGGGTACTTCAGGTGATCCGAGGAATATGGTTGACTTATTCCACGGAACAATTAATTCATCCCTCCTCATTTCTGAGGGAGGAGGAGGAAGAGGATACACTTTCATTGGAGCTGAGGATGGGATTGACTTATTCCATGAACATACGTTCATGGCCTCCTATGTTATCGTATCTGGGAAAATGTCCGCTTGGCAAACATGAACAACGAATTGGTCTACCGCATGACTGTCTGGGATAACAATGAAATAAAAACTCACTTCATCCTTATATATGCAAAATAAATGTCCACCCAAATTGAGTCTTTCCTGAACGTGCCTTCTAGGCGGTAAATGAGATGGAAACTTTAAATTTATTCAAACTTTTTTCGTGTCCCGAGCAGAAATGAAGATACAGTACAGTTCACACGTATTCTTGGAATTATCTGTGTCGCGTGTTCTATCGTGCGTGTATCGCTATCGTATCGTGCGTGATCTATGTATCGTGCGTGTATCTTACTCGTATCGTGGTATCGGGTTTTCCCGTTTTCTATCGGTGTTTTGCGGTTTATCAGGTCGTGATCGTGTATACCAGTGTTTTGCGTGTATCATGAGGTTTCTTCCGTTTATCGATCGTGTACTTCGAAACTATCGGGATCATAATTTTAAATCTGAAGGAAAAAGTACGAATACTTTCCGAAAGTTCATTCGTTTGTTGGTCTAAGAACGCTATTTTTAGGACATCGAGGCAATACAAAAAACAATAAAGCTGGCTTAATTATAAGATGCAATTAAATAATAAAGTAATATAATAAATCTGATGGTGAAGATCGTATCAGAACAATAATGCATTTTTAAGAATGGGGAGTTGGCCGTGGTTCGTCAAACAAATGAGGGTCCACAGTAATTAAAACACCGAAAGTTTGGGTTGGTCTAGTAACAATGATTAATATTTTTGTAATTAAGTCTATCTAGAGAATAGGAAAATTCAATTTGAAAGACACCCCTCCTCAAGTAAATTCACATTCTCTTTGTATATAAAATGGCGAAGTAACAAAGTATCAAACGTAATCATTAGTCCAACCATACAAATCGACGTGTAGGCGAACAGCGGAACTTCGACGAAAGCGAAGGCAGATCAGGGCCATGGAGGGTAAGCATCCCCTGCTGAACCGGTCACAGCCGCGCCGTGAGCCTGTAGTCGAAACAAAGTAACGGGGCTACCCGTCCGTCAAATATATGATGTAATAAAGGCTATTTTCATTTCCCCCAATTTGCATTTGGTATTCTAACTTGCATGTGTATATACCTGTGGTACCCCACTAACGCTGAACTTGTGCGCGTCCTTCGTAATCAGGTATTGTGTATTACCCGTGTTTGATGCATGACATTCGCAGCGACGTTGGATTCACACACCTTTAGCAGTTATTTTAGCTAGGCACGAGAGTGTTGCATCTCCCATAAAAATCGGGTCATTGGGGCGCGCGACTTTGTGCCTGTCATCGTGTCTTATTTGTAAATGTGTATACAATTACATTGTGCGATAGTAATTGGAATTTTTTTGAGATCTCTCAATCAAATGCAAGATCGACCCCCCCCTTCTAGGTCCGCCATTTGGATCATTTACAACATATAGTATCGAAAGAGAAAAGGGAAGATAACCGTGCTAATTTTTGTTGATTTGTACAAAATAAAAGGAGGGGTATAATTAAAGAGGGAAAGTTTGCTAAGTCGTTGATTTATGAACGTTTACACAAACGCTCTAGGGCTTAATAATACATACACCAGTTCCAACACTATATTATCGCAGTCAACGGCATACAGATATACGTTGAAAATTGACTTTTAATAACTTAGGTGTTCCAGTTTTTCTCCTTCAGAAAATCGTCCTGTGATGCCTTTTTTGAAGTTTAAAAGCTTATTTATTAATACTGATGGCATATTCTAGCTTTCTAGCATATGGCATTATCTCGGAACTGTCTCAATTGTCCTTTGTTGTCTTAATGAAAGAGGGGGGGGGTGTGTTTGCCCATTCTATTATTGCCGGAATAGTTTCATTCCCGCATGGGTTCGTTATTGTTTTACTTAGTCTTTTTCTGTGACGGGCTACGGTCACGATCTTTCTAGGAAATTCTCCAAGCCATGTGACAGGATTATAATCTCGTGCCAGGGAAAACCCTGTAATGTCTTTGCGTCAACATTGATGTTTATATGTACCTGGATTACTTTGCTTTAATGGCTTTGTCATTGGTGCTGTATATTACGGAAGTTAGCATTTACGTATTAATGCAGAAGATCGGTCTGTTTGAAGAAGGGGGGGGGGGGCGGTTCACACTCGACAGTCTCCCACGCAAAACCTGGAATCTAGAGCAAAACGTGAGTGTAAGTGGAACACAGCGGACCGATGATTACTATTTCTCGTCTAGACCTTATCCCACCAGATATCCCATGGAGGAACTCGGCTACTCAGCTTTAAAACAATTGGGACTTCACAGCAGCGCCATGCATCCGGGGTGCGTGGAGGGTCCTCTCGAATCCATACTAATAACTCAAATTTCGTTTGACCGAGTTAAGGGTAATATATTTCGCACAAGTCAAAATAATATTTTCTCGGGGCCCACAACATTGCACATTGTGATCAATTCAATATGGCCCTGTTGCATATCGTGTTCAATCACTTGTGGTTCATCTATGCATAGCACATTAGATACGTTGATGGTTTGTGCCATATATGCTCTGAACCGTCAATTCACTCGGTAGCACAATTTCCAAATTGGTTGATAAACTAACACAATCAACTGAAACAAACCACTAGATTTAGCCCTGGAGCGGATGCATTTCATATACTATTCGTACATGCATAATAGGTTGCTAGCTCATTATAGACAATCAACTTTTTACATCTTCAACATACTTAAAGGGGGGGGGCATAAAAGTCACAGGGTGTTATGGCTAGCACTTGTGTTCATTTGGCAACACGCTTTAAGGGCTTTTGTTTTGTAACTATCTAAGTGGGTTCTTGCTATACGATACGTGTGATGTATTCATGCCTAGGTCTCTACCGTGGAAGTGGGGTTCAGGGTGGGGGGGGCCAAACACACACATATTTCAACTTTGGGCAGGCGGGGTTCAATGAACGTAGGTACAATAAATCAATTTCATATCTGGTTAGTGGTGGTATAACCCTGCTGATTCTAAACTTCCATTTAAATACATGTAACAGTTTACATTACACTGCTTTGATGTTGGTTGTGTTTTTTCTGCGATTCTGAATACTTCTGCCATGAATTCTTGGCTTGCATCACATGTAATGAATTGTTTTTGTATGACATCTGCAGTATATGTCACATGGTACATTTTTGGGTTGTGCTATTTCATGGCATCAATTTGAAATGTTATCATTTTGCGGGTGGCTAGTCATGGCAAATCACTGATTGAAACATTATTTCATTACTATTGGGCGTTTTAATTTCGTCAGCCATGTGATAACGCAGCAATTGTGAATCTCCTTATGCATAACATTTCAAGACTTATGTCACTGTGGGTGGTGATGTTAGATATTTCACATGAAACTGTTTCAGTCCTACACATGCTAGCATACATATTCCTCATTTCCATTGAACTATCAATATTTTGCATTATGATACTTGGGAAATATAGGTCAAGGAAAATTCTGATCTGATCTTAGAGCTGGTGGCAAGGCTAAATTATTCTTTACAATAGCTAGTTCTGGCGCAGGCCGTATTATTCGTAGAATGTTACATACAGTCACGGTTGGTCCTTACAGCCAGACAACTATCCATGAATCTTTCACACAATGGTTATAGACCATCATACAAGTCAAGTTTTAAAGGGGCTTAATGTGATGTGTATTTTTTCTGTTAGATGAGTCGGATTCATGTACGGTGCTGGTGGATTAGTTTTAAAGGATTGCAAGTGTTTATTTTTAGTCATGGTCAGATGGACCAGTACTTTAGTGGCAGACAAAATGTTGGGTCTTCACTTTCATTTTAAACACCTCAATACATTTTTGGAACTTGTCCCC
>CAJDSM010054702.1:675-12101 GCA_903981925.1 Ostrea lurida | reverse complement strand
ACTCACAGTTTGCAAAACATGTTAGGACTGGGACAATTCTGGATTCATTTGATTCGGTTCAATTTTGACTGCGATTCATTTTTTTCCGAATCGATTCAATTTATACTGAAGAAAACTTTCCTCATGAGGAAAAAACTAAGTAATACTTCAATGATTCCTTTATTTAAGAACCTCAATGTAAAAAAAAAGATATGAAAAGAGCAAATATGTCACTGACTTAGAATTCAAAATTAGTATATTCAAATCTTGAGCATTAGGAAATTAAAACATATCAGATTAATTGTCACAAGTGTACTGTGTAGTGTATGACACTTCAATTTTGGATCTATTCATGTTTGTTTACAGTTGATATTTGCATTGACTTGTGTCTAGTAGATGAAATTTACAGTTGTCCACTCACTGTACTTCGTGTCGGCTTTGTAAGAGTCTACTTGAACTGATAGTACTCAAATGAACTGTTTTCTCATTAGATGCGCAGACATAAAATTTGTTGAACCCNCTGTTTTCTCATTAGATGCGCAGACATAAAACTTGTTGAACCCATAATATGCTTAAACGGTGTAGTGCATAACTTACATGTACATACGGTAAATGATCTTGCCCTCCTTTCCAATGTTTTTATCAAAAGTAAAGTATTCCAACACCTCAGACTGTCTCGTTGCCGCCATTTTGTTGTTTACACATGATACTAGATTTTAACCCGAACTGAATAAAAATTTGGAATTCCGGATCGGTGCATCGAATCAAACTAAGTGAATCGCGGTGCATCGAAAATTTTGATGCACCGCACAGCCCTAAAATACGCCTTCTGCGAACGCATCCTGTCTAGCAAAAAACACAGTGATCAAGCAGGTGCTTAGTATTCAGATTCTGAATCTCTAGCCCTCTATAATTCTTTTAACAGGAAGGGAGAAAATGAAACGACCAGACTGGAATTCGAACCCAGGATCCTGAATCTCTAGTCAGGTGCTCTACCAACTGAGCTATCTGGACCGGAGATCTAACCCGGCTGACCGCTATACACTCCTCCCTTTTTAAATTGTCTTCGTCTCCAGATTCTTTTAATTTTGCCCCTGGCAGGACTTTGATCTGCAATTTCAGGGGTTGTCAATGGCATCGTGTGTAACAGGAAGGGAGAAAATGCAACGGACCAGACTGGAATTCAAATCCGGGCCCCCTGAATCTCTAGTCAGGTGCTTTACCAACTGAGCCATGGGAGATCGAACCTGGCTGACCACTACAGTAGTTATTCAACACATCTATTTTCAAACTGCTGGTATGATTAGAAAGCAGTTAATCATTACAGAAATATATGAAACCTCATTTCACACAATTATATCAAAATTTGGAGAAGAAATTCCAAAAGTCTTTTAGCTAATTGCCATTGTTTTCATTGTTTTTGAACTTTAGAGGCAATTACCTGTATGATGATCCAGTACATAGCAGTGTTCGCCAAGGTTCGTCAGACCGTCGGACAAGTTCGGTAAAAAAATCGTGTGGTCCGATATAAAACAGTTATACAATCAGACCAAATGTCCAAAAACAGTTCCACTATTAGTTTCTGTCATTTCAGTTTAATATCATGCATTTAGAATTAAACCTTGCTTGTCAGTATCTTTATCGTCAGTAAGTTTAGTATCATAGCAAATTCGAATTTCTTCTCAGAAGCTTCTGGTGTCATCGTAGGCTTAATGTTATTCAGAATATTATAAGTTTGGGTTGTCTTTCTTACTTTCTGGCATGCATGAAATAGAATACGATTGAGAGTGATTTGATTGAAGTTATTAAATATTTGCGAGCTTTCAAAAATGCAACAGAGACAGAAAAGTGAAGATGAATGTCAAACTAATAATTTATTTGTATATGTAAACTTGATGTTTTGACTTCATTGCTTTGAGTAAAACTTTGAACCTTAGAGGTGAGGCAGATGTGAATATTCTTTCAGTCATCATTGAACCCCCAGTTTTTCTCTTTTTTATACTCTCTCTTTTATACTGCAGACTAGCTGGCTTACGATTTAACGAATAACGCTATATGTTTTATTGAAACCAGACAAGAGACAGGTCGTTTTTGAAGGGACATTTACAATAAAAAAAAAACAACCAAACAAAAAACAAAAAAACCATAACAGATTCAATTATTATTTGGTCTAGTAAAATTATGACAGGTCCGGTAAATCTTCTGACCATATCGGACCAAATGTCCGGTAAAGTTCTGAGGACCTTGGCAAACACTGACATAGCATCACCGAAATTACCGCTTATCACAAAAATTACAAAAGAAATGATGGAAATTACCAATAAATTGACCGAAAAAACCTCAGTATACGTGCAACTATTCTATACGTCATTTATGATTTAGACACATCAAATTTAAATGATTTGAAGGGGATGTGGCCAGCTAACTTCATATTCACTATTTATACCGAGCANNNNTAAAATAACATTTAACATGCCTTTTGCAAGAATGTATAAAAGATGTTTATAGTGTTTATAATTCAACAAATGCAGGGGGTGGTGGGTTAACATACCTTGCGAGGAAACTCGAGCTAATAAATTTCAACTATTTTGACCCGACTTTGTACTGTTTCCTAACTTCTTTTTGCGCAATTTAATTTTTCAATTAATTTATGGCTTAAAACACATTATTTTTTTTTTATATATTACCTATATTGTAGAGTCCCGCTTTTGTTAAAAGGAAAGCCTTTTTTGTCTGAACTTACCACCGTGATCTTGTAAATGATATCATTTATTGTACGAGTTATCTAAAAGAACATAACCGGAATATCGGAAATAAAATCGAACCCGGAACGTGACGGTTGAATTTACGGTGAGGAAATACCGGCAGGGGGAAAGTAAACGTCGAACGGGCTAAATTTCATGAGTATGTGTTAGTGAGGGGTTTTTTTTCAATGGTAGGCGAAAGTCGCAGTACTCTTTAAACAAATTTTGTAATATAGATTTATATGCAATATTTATTTAACATTGATTACCTTGAATGGCTTGATGAAACAGCTGATTTATGTATCAGTGTCATGAACAGTGATGTAGTTCTGCCTGTCTTAAACTCTGTCAATTTTGGCACTGAACTGCATTACTCTTCAGTTATTTTGTTACTACATCTGCAATATTTCACAGAAGCACTACGAATTTGTTCATGATTTTTATTTGACCCTATTAGTGCAACAAGGTCACGAAGATATTTGAATCATTAATTAGATTGATGGAATTGATTATTTGTTTGTTTTCGTCCCGTTGAGAATATTTCACTCATATTGAGAATGTCACTATTGCTGGTGAAGGGCTGCAAAATTTAGACCATGCTTAGCACTTACGATTTTAGCAGTAGGGTTCTTTTGCTTGACATACCTGCTGCGACACGGGACCGTCCGTTTTTAAGCTCATATCCAAAAGACCCATAATTCTCACTTGTAACTACCTATTTTAAAGTCTTAGGTTTGATGCAGTCTCTCCGAGCTCGGGGCTTGAACTCACGACCTCCCGATCATGAGGCGAGAGCTCAACCACTGGCACTGTCAGACCTAGAATTTATGACTACATGCCAATGTATATAAATGGTGCTGTCAATAAATTGAATTGAAATAGATAATTTACTTTAAATTTAATTTACTATTAAATTTACCATCTTATTAATCAAATGATCTACTCATTATCTTACAATTTAATTCTTCCTCTTCAGAAAACGTCATGAAACACAAAAGGCATAATTCACTTTTGAAGCCCACAACCACTAAACATGATGTCCCTGTTCTTTTCCAAGAGCCTCACGTTGAGACAGGATTCCGTCATCCACATCAACCATGGAGTTACTACATCTGCAGTATGTTCCAAAAGCATAACGAGTGTATGAATGTTTGGACACACCTCATTGGCTTGTTGTTGACAATTTCCAGAACCCTGGAGTTTGCTAATCAGTATGACTTGATAGGAAATCCACATATGTGGCCTCTAAGTGCGGGGCTCATAACAATGATTTTGATGTATCTTTGCAGTACTTGTGCTCATTGTTTTTCTAACAAATCTGAATTAGTCCACTATACTGGTTTTATGGTAGATTATGCTGGCATAGGCATATTTGGTTTGGGAAGTACCATCATACATTATGCTTACTGCATCCATGACACAATGCTGAATTCAGCTCTAAAAATGTTATCGGTTCCAGTTGGAGTAATTTTAGCAGCTTTAGTGTGTATATGTTGCAGTGTTTCCAAAGTATTTTACAAACGTCCATACCCATTCACTAGAAAGATTTGGCAGATTGGTTCCGTGGGAGGCATCTATACATGGCTATCCCTGCCGATTCTTCACCGTCTGTTTTTGGACAAAGATGGGGAGGATGTTAGTCTGTATCATCACACAGCTCAGATGATTTGGTTTGCCTTGGCAGGATTCTTTTTCGGATCTGACATACCTCAACGTTTCTTTCCAGGAAAATTTGATTTTGTTGGGCATAGCCATCAGATTTTCCATATCTGTATCATATTGGTCACCCAGAAACAGCTGGATGGTGTTCATTTGGATATTGAGAAATATCACAGAACTCCAGCTTTTGTGGATGAACCAACATTTATGGAAACTTTTGGGGCCGTTATAATCTTAACAGTTGCCTGTTTCCTTGATGTTTTGATTTTTCATAAAATTGTCAAAGCTAAACTAGCTAAAGAAAGTGTGAAACAAGAGTAAATGTAAATATAAGAGTAGAATTCCATTTTTTACTTGCCAGTTTTAAAGTTACTGGTAAATCACTTGTTTGAAGAACAAATTTTTTTTTTTTTTTGTAGTATGGACCAAATCTTACTAAATGAAAGCATGACCACAGTATCAAGCCACCCTAAACATATATATTTATCCCAAAGCCATGCAAAATATACTTTACCAAAATCATTTTATACAGAATATTTTACTTCATGTAAGTATATGATTAGACAACAGACATTTTATTTTTTCTTATTTAGGTCGATATTGTAATACTGTTTATTTATATGAAGACTACATAGTTGTATTTGTGGTGAACAGTAACAAAAAACAAATATTTTCAAGTATTTGATATTTGAATTTGCATGTATGTAGAGTCTTTTAAGATGTTAATGTTTTACCATAATACTGTGTTTGTTATCAGTGGTTATGCATCACTGAGTCATAACATACAAAGTTTCCTGTTACATTAGCTGTAATCGTTGTTGTTATCACATGAAGTCAATCCATTTACATTCCTTGTTTCCTTGCTGTGATTCACCGTACTAGGACATTTGTAATCAGTAGATTCACTAGTACACCATCCGTCTTCTGACTGTATCCTATATTTGATTTTGTTACAGTTATTATATCAGTCATTTTAGTTAATTTACAAGATCTAAGCCTTTGCATAATAATGACACAAGTTGTATATTTCTTGGATATACATTAATTACATTTGTACAATATTAAATGCATAAGCTTTTCAAAACACTGGTGGTCACATCGTCGGAAATCCATGGTCAGTTGCGCTACTTTTCGGTGAAAAAAGTGCAACCACTTATAGGTTAAATCTGACAATGTGGTGGCCAAATCTGTTTTATATGTATATTGATAATATTTAGTACTTTAATTTTATTTCAGTAACATCAGTTATTCTTCTGAGTAGAGCAAGTGATTTAGACACAATTTTATGATTGCCTTACATGTTTTTTAAAAAGAAATTGATTTGTACTGTCTTTAGTTTATATCCTGTGATTTTGTATATCTACAATTAATGTTATTTATAAACAGATTTTTAATCATTATTTACATTTATTCTATTTTGTTATACTTTTTGTTTTCGAATTATTCATAAACACAGAACTGTTCTTTTTTATTTTAGTTCTTTTTTTCTTAGCGGATCACTGAAGTGAGCTTTTCTGTATTGAAGTTTGTCAGTCATCTGTGTTAATTATTTCACTTTTTAAACTTTTCAAGAATCAACAGACCATGTTCAAGCAAATTTACCACAAAGTACTCTCAATCTAATTCATTAAAACAAGCTTTTTTGAATTTGCTACCGCTAGAAACATATTCAAAACAAGCTAATTTTGATTTATAGATTAAGAGCACTCTTTTAGTAAAGGGAGATAATCAAGGAAAATGGGATGATCTTCTTTAGGAACTGTGTGGATTCAATGAAGCTGAATTTTAAAAAAAGTATTTGCATGCATAATGATTTATATTCTTTTTTATTTATTTATATATTTATTTCTTTTTTATTGGTTTTCAAACTTAACATGATCGATGTATTTATAACAGCAAGATGTAATAACTTGTGCAACATTTTACCCCATTTGAAAAGAATAGGTCAAAATTTCAAGTTCTTTATTGACAAATTTAACTTTTGGACATCTTCTGTTGGCCTTATTGGATAATGTTTGCATTGAGCACACCTTCTTCTCATGTTGGAAAGATTTTGAGAAATTGAGTTCAACTAAATTTATTATGCTGAAGTCATGTGTAAAACACTGAAGGGGTATTATACAGATCCAAGAATTGCTGGAAAAACAGCACATAGTATATGCTGATAATAGATCGTCACATCACATGATAAGTGCTTGTCTTTTTGTCAGAAAGAAGTTGTTTAACATGACAGGATGTATTTTGAAACTTAAATTCATTATTTTATATCGCTACAACCATAGTTTTGATAAATTATAGTTTTAATACCACGGTATTGAGAGATTTACCAGATTCTAATATAAAAATTAGAGCATATGTACCTTTATATTAAAAGATTAAGAGCATACTATATGGGGCCATGGTCCAGATTCAAGATTGATCTATTTCCAATCCATGACCCATATACAGGGTCTGAATGGCATCCAAAAGAGGGGTTTTAAAAGCAATATTGCATTTTATAGGAATGTACATAGGAAAATTCTATTGAAATGTTGATAAAAAAGAATGTACAGAGGAAAATTCTATTGAAATGTTGATAAAAAAAAAAACAAAAAAAACCATAAGGATGTAAATTAATTTGTCAAATTATGATATGCAAGTGCCTACTACATCAGAATGTGCATTCATGCATTAGGTTCAGGATTATCCACACCAAGTCCCCTGGGGTCTGAATGCATGGGGCAAGGAGAGGGCTTTAAAGGTGTAATGACACTCAAGATTGAAACACAAGAACAAAGTATGTGAGGTTTAAATGCACTATCCCTCTTACAGACTAACTCTCTGACACATTCTTTGACCCCCTTGCAAGTCTGGGAAAATGTATTGTGTTGGAAAATGCAATTGTTCAGGTGGGCGTTTTGTGGTTCCTGGACCCCATGTTCTGTTAAGTCTTCATAAATATGATAATGCTTGATGTTGTATCTGTTTTAATAAATTTCTATATAAAGTGTTTCTGGAGTTTCTATAATGTTTTGTCAGAGTTATCCCTCTTTAATTACAGCTAGATGAAGCTATTTTGAACAAAAATGAATGAAATTTGATGATTATACAGAGTCATTCTTGAATGATGACTGGAGATTACATTGATTTATACATAATGGAATTTTACTTCTATTGAAAACGTATAGGCATAGACATGTAATATATGTTATACTATTATATGTCTGCAAGTACAGTATCTAAGGACTACTGAATTTGAGCAGCAGGAAAGAAAATAATGAAGATGGTATTTTACATCATATAAACATATGAAAATGGAATTAATTCAATTCAATGCATGAAAGAGAAGTAGGGTGGATTGATACCGGACCGAATTAACTGGACGTCAAATTATGTAGATACCGCGTAAGATTGACTTTTCGGTGATTAGGTGTATCTAAAAGTTTGGCAAGCCGTCAATAGTTCCAGGTAAACTTTTTTTGTTATGTTTTATTTTTCCTCTTATATTGTAAAATTCTAACGACCTATTGTTCGTATAACAGTGCACAGATGTACAGAGACAAAGGTTGTTTCTTAATTTTTTGGATATTTAAAACAAGGCTATTTGACGGTACATTTTGCACTGACCATGATATACATAGGCCCTATATAGGTCTACTACGAGTAGAGATTATTTTTGTAATATAAATTTATTGATATTTAGGAAGCTGTAAATCCATCCTGTGCATAGATTTCTTCCAGTAATCACCAAGGATGGGTCAATACAGTGGCGGATCCAGGATTTGTCGAAAGGGGGGGGGGGGCCGGTCCGTTGAAAAAGAGGTGGCCTGGGCCCCCCCTCTAAATCCGCCACTGCAATAAGAAATAATTCTAAAACTTCAACTAATATGTTGACGGTGCTACTGTTGTGTAAGCGAAGACCCTAAAACATCTTGCAAATAAAGTTTTATGCAGAAAAAAATGACACAGTCGACATGAACAGTTGCATTGTGACGTCGTATTGTCGACGTGAACAGTTGAATTGTGACATCGTATTAGCTGCAATGTTTTGTTTTCTTTCAAAAAACAACAGCAAAACATACTAAGGTATGAGAAAGCTTGCTTGGAATTTAAAAGCATTTACAGTGGTACTTTCCAAACACCTTATTTATTTTATTTACGGAGTTGTTGATGATGTATACCGCAATGAATCCGACATTTTTGATTTTTGTGGACGCATTGTGGGTTCGTAAATATAGTGGGTCGCGTGGGCTCACAATTTTTCAACTGATAGAGAGCAAATCACGTGACTTACATGCCTATTCAGAGTGAGCTCATCTCGCTATAACATCTTGTGATTTGACTTAGATACCTCCAACAATATTGTACGTGTATGAACCTTATGATTATGCTCTCTCTCTCTCTCAATGGTTTCATGTGATTTGTATTTTATTGTTTTCATTTCATGTTCATGTAACACAATTTTGATTGAAAATAAATAGGATGGATCATCCCTCCAGTCCATACATTTTAAATTCAAAATTATCTATGTAGGTTATAGAGATATGCAATGTACATACACCATCACTTGTCAAAATTAGTTAGAATATTTTGACTGTGTCTCGGTCCCCTCTGACAGCATGCACAGTCAAACTGGGTCTGGAGGACATCTATATATAGAACGTTCTATTTACTATCTAGTCAAAGTGGGAGGGGGCCATTTGAGTAGAAATATTACTCCACTATTGTTCACTCTAGCTACCAACTGGGGAAGTGAGAGGTGCCACAACCAGTTGATGGATTAATTTTTCATATTTAAGGAATGACTGCAATTTTTATTTGTTTTAATATATGATATAAAGTAAGGTGGGGCAATTTACGCATTAATATAAACCGCATCTTCGTCTCTGCCTCAGTGTCTCGCCTCCAGTTGTTGCAAGGCCATCCTCTTTTCCTCTTGTCCTGCAGGTTCCAGGTCAGCGCTTGGCATGTGTTGCTGGCTTCAGGTTTTCGAACAGCATGTCCAATCCAGCCCCACTTCCTCCTGTCCCACTCACTCCCACAAGTCTTCATTTCATATTTTGTCTGGCCATCTGAAGTTGTAAATGCGCCTCAGGCAGGTGTTGAAAAATGCTTGGATCTTGAGCAGCATTGTCTTTGTCGTCGGCCATGTTTTGCATCCGTAAAGAAGGACAGATTTAACCCTGGAATGAAAGATGCACATTTTCGTCTTCATAGCTACTGATCTGTTTGGAGGCCCAGATGTTCTTCAACATTACAATAGCCCTTCTTGCCTTGCCAATCCATGCTGTGATGTGTCAGTCTGTGACAGATCTCAATAAAATAAAATACATTTTAAAATTTAATGTATTTTAAAGCAATTCAAGCTGTATAACTGACGGTATTTTTTTTTTTTTTTTACTTCTAACAATATTATTGATAATCCTTAAATAAAATCACTAATTAAATAAACAAGGGAATGTTGTTTGAGAACTTACCACCACTATTGCATAGCCTCCGACGCCATAGTCATATACTCGGACACGGGAACGATGATTTATAATTGTATTTATAATCTGGCTCATGAATTACAAAGATGGAAACAACATATTAAGCAGAGACATAATTATATAACATGCTGTCTCTGTGTCTCAGATGTGAGGTTTTGTTTGTATCGCTTCGTGAGTGACTGAAAGTACGTATTATGAATGTGAGAACGTAACAATTATGCAAATGTGCCACTCATGAACTAAAATAAAATTTTGATTATGAATTTTCTTTAGAATTGGGACGTTAAAATGTTTATACAAATCTGACACTTCCGTATAATGCCTCTCGACCTTGCCGCAAGATATTCCAAAGATCCCCGAGGTCAAAGCAAAGCTTTCATCGCAAGTCGACATTTTCTGCTATCTTCACATCTACTCTGATTCAATGAAAATTATGCAGATCTTTACTAAATCACAAGTATTTCATTCTATACAGCAAGTATTGGATTACCAGGTAAAATAAAATCGTGCAAAGTATTCAAATTGTGTCTAAGAACAATTGTGCCCCATGAACTATTTTTAGCATGGACTCGTTCAAAATCGACAGCTAGCATGGGCTTCGAAATGCCTACAATAATTGAATCGACCATTCAGAAGCGCTTTTATGAAATCACTTTGGGACTTTCCAATGAACAGTTTCAAACTCATTGTATACTTGTCAACATGTAACGTTCACACTTTCTGTTCCATGGCAGTAACTGGCTTGTCTGTCTACTGTGGCCTGCCAGCTTCTTGATTGTCAGGTATAATCCTTTAGTTTCCTTGACTTGCTCATGTTCGGCTTGACTGGCCAGTTCCTGACTTAGTTCTTTTCTTTGTCCTTCTTGATGTCTTCTTCACTTTCCCTTGTCAAGCTGCGTATAATCTTCTAATGATTTGCCTTAGCTGCTCTTGTTTCGGCGTATGTTCAGTTGTAGCTTCTTCTCTTTCCTTATCTCTATTTTCTGGATAGTATCGGAAGAGATCCACTTTTTGTGTTGGGTCTTTCTTTTTTCCCTAGAACCCTTCACATGGGCAAGCCAGAGTCTTCCTTGCTGTGTTCCCATTGGGTCGTCAATGGTCTGTTCTCACTGTCTATATCAGCTCTTGTAGTGGCTGAATGGTTTGAAAGGCTGATCTTGAAAGCTGCTTGTGTTTTCTTGCTCCTGAACAGTCCCACATTGAATTTTGTATGTGTATTATTGTTGGTGTTGTTGTACCACTTGAGCCGAAGTCTCATTGCTGTAACCAGAAGGGGGTGGTCTGAAGAGACGTTGGCACCTCTCATCGCTCGCACATCCCGCCATGATCTCCTGAACTTCTGGATGCAGATGTGGTCGATCTGGTTTTCTGTGACATGGTATGGGGATCTCCAGGTGACCTTGTGGATGCGTTTGTGTGGGAAGATGCTTTCTCCAATCACTAGCTGGTGTAGGGCGCGCATGTCTGCGAAACGCTCTCCGTTGTCATTCATCTGCCCTAATCCGTGTGTCCCCATGATATCCTCATAGCCTGTGTTGTCTGCTCCGATCTTGGCATTGAGGTCGCCCATCAGTAC
>CAJDSM010054688.1:5697-21302 GCA_903981925.1 Ostrea lurida | reverse complement strand
ATATATATTTGACTGTTGTAAGTGTTTATCTGGCTCGACAATATGACGTCATAAAATGACTATGTGACGTTATAAAAGTAAAAGTAAACAGTTATTTAAGAAAAACAGAGTAACGTTGAAATGAACAAATTGAATATAAATTACGTACTTTTAGCGGGGAAAGACATTCACAAATTATCTAGGTGCGAAGTAGGGTTATCTACCCGATGGGCGCCTAATGCGCCCGAGGGTGATTAACCCTACTAGACCTGGGAATATGTTGTTATGAAGACCTGGAAAATTTTGTTATGCGTCTCCCCTCTAAACAGTCCATAATTATTTTTTATTATACTCCTGCAAAAAGAATCTAAAAAGTGAAAAAAAAATGTTCAATAGTTAAAACCAGACAACAGCAATTGTAACTGTGCCTAATGTAGATGTCCTATTTCGTAGCTAAACGAATGCATGTTATTTGTGATCAGAAGATGGACTCCGCAAAGTAAATTGCCATCCAATATTGTTTTTTCCCAGAGAGCTAGTTCCTGCTGCCAGTAGTGCATCAGATAGGTTAAAATACGGGACCAGATTTATCCGAGTTAAGTGGTTTATTATTTTAAAAATAGGTTACTCTTTAAATCATGGGACGGTAGGAGCAGGGGGGGGGGGTCCAAAATCAGTCTACGACTGTTTTTAGCAATGAGTTAAAAAACTGAAAAAAGATATAGGCTTATACACTAGTGTAGTAGCTCGCCGTTTACCGTTCTCATATTTAGTGATAATTATTTCTGCATTTTCTCCATAATACCTCTCCTTGCATATTTATTTATTTGTACTGTAACTAAAGAAATTTGGACCATCCTTCCAGCTAAATGTTATGGAACTACTTGGGAAATTTTGCACTATAAAATAAATAAATTTGCTATGTAAGATTTATAAAGGGCAATGTATCCCCCACTCCCCCAAATTTCAGGTATCTACCCCTAATCCCATACTTAAGTTGAGTATTCTTGAAAATACACCCTGTCCCACTACACCCAAGATCACAGAAAGGGGGAAAAACTTCGTGATGGGTGTACAAATAAAATAGTTAAAACTTCGAGTTTATATTATATTCTAACTCTAGTAGACTTAGTATTTGCGTCTCGCCAATTCTTAAGAGATCACAGATTGCTATAGGAAGGTCTGGTCGCAACGGAACGGGGCAACTCGTAATCTAACGACAAAAAAAATGATACATATTAAAGGTCAGTATTGGCATATGGAATATTTTTCATAATTTAAAATTGAATTCAATGTTGCGATTTGGTGGTTGGGTTGGATAATCATAATAATTCTGCATGTCCAAAGATAATGTTCTATCTCACACTCCCGCCCTTCTATTCAGTGTTTCTGATAATTGCAATTCCTTTTTGTGAGTATTTGTCGAATACATGTCCTTTCCTTCTTTTACATAAATTGTTACTTGTGGTAATTTAGCATCATACAGATATCTAAACTCCAACTAAGTAGTACATGTTGTTCAGGTTTGCAAGGTTAGTCAAAATATAATTTATATAGTATATTTTTTTTGTATGTGTAGAATATTTGTTTATAATTTTGGTAAAAAAAGGGGAATTATAGCCTGTGACATAGGGGTTCCATTATAATAATGGGTAGCCTACACTTAGCATACGCTATGCGAGTTGAAAATTCAGTATGCAGCTCTGTTGAGTGTAATGTAAGTGGCGTCGGTTGCCTTGTGATGAGGTCTAAAATATGTTGCTGTACCTAAGTTTTGATTCATCAAAAATGAATCTGTATAAACAGAGAAACAGGAAGCGATTTTTTTTATATAATTTGCAAATGCCCTAAATCAAAGTATATTGGCAAAACCATGCAACATTTAGATAACGATGCTAACTAATATATCTTTCACTATAAAATTAACATCATATTATGCACAAACCATAAACCTATTGTATTTAGATTGCCATAAAAAAATTGAAGAGGTGGCTCAGTAAATTTAAAATGTGGGTCAATATTAAGGGAATGTAGTGCTTGGGATCTTGAGGGGACATACTTTTCCCCTTCACCCATAACCCTTGAGGCAGCGGTCAACATTTTTAACACATTGGATTATTCGTTTTGGTTGTCATGTTAGGATCTTCGCCCCCCCCCCCACCCCCCCGCTCACCCCCCCTCCCCCCCCGGTTGATATAGATTTGTCCGTGTTATATACATTTCATTGCCAAAAAATAGGCCCTTTGTTTGTGAAAACAATTCATTCTGAAAACTCAGTCTTGCCCTAATATCTAAATTTAAGTAAGCATTTAGTTCACAGAAATAAACATGAAAACATAGATAAATTTCTTATTATAGAGTTTAGATAAATCCTTTGACCAAACATTGTAATTGGCTGTTGAATGACTTTTGAGCATTCTTTAAAATTTGCAGTCGTTGAACTATGGTTTGGTTGATTTGTTGCTCTTGCGTGCGGGTAATCATCACGTACAGTAACGTGGTAGACCTTAATACACTGTATACACATACCAATAAGCCCTCCCAGCCCTTTTTTTTTTTAACAGAATAATATTTTTTGTGAGGGGTAATCCTCCGGTCATTTCGAGTCGAAAAACTTACAGAGACAACTGGCCAACGCAAGCGAACTTATAACGAAGGGGTTGGAATGGTGGGGAAATCAACTTGTTTTCATTATCTCTTACGTTTTCCATTCACGGATTTGACACAGTGCGTGTGGTTGGGGGGGAGGGGGGGTATACATGTGCATAAGAAACGTGCTTTAATTTCTCCGGTTTAGAAACTTATGCATGTACTATTTAACATTAGTTAATTACAACA
Organism: Ostrea lurida; assembly: GCA_903981925.1. Lineage (NCBI taxonomy): Eukaryota > Metazoa > Mollusca > Bivalvia > Ostreida > Ostreidae > Ostrea > Ostrea lurida. The sequence goes on along the minus strand of CAJDSM010054688.1, from coordinate 18,485 downwards.
CTGGATCCACAGTTTTAAACTAACATTCAAGGCCTTGCTATTGATAGAACAATACGTAACATTTGGAAGACGTGTCCCATCTGCTTTTTTCTCTCGTTGAATAATTGAAGACTGCAATTGGGCCCTACATCTTGGGTGTAGCAGCACGTAAGAAACTCAATCTTTATTTTATTCTATTGCTGAACTTTGTTTGCTGTCTGAATAGTGGGAGGTTGTGTCTCACTCCTACTTCAATCCTTTTTTGGTACCGGTGTGTTCTTCCTGTTCTGCGTTGCCCCATGCGGCAAGGTTGCTTATTCACCTCACAATTTTTTCTAGCGAAATGAAAGTAATACTCGTTAAATTAAACCATACTGCAATCTAGAAACACCCACCACCATGGTGCCCAGCCATTCCGGGTGGTTTTTTGAACGGAGTTCATATGGCGGAACAATTTCTACTGGATTCTGAATTGGCTGGTGGCCGGAAGATGGTATCCGCCTCGCCACTGAACAGAGATGACGCTGGAAAACATTTTCGCAAACGTCAAATCGCAAACTTCTCGGGCCCTTTCTTCCGTGGCAGAGGCTCGGAAAAACACCTTCGAATGGTTATTGGGTTTGAATAAGTGATCATGGCCGGAAAATAGTGGGTAAAATGCAGCCCTATATCAATCAACTTTTTTCCATTAGTGCATTTGCTTGTAACCCTCCTCTCTTCTGTTTTTTTCCGCTCTCAACTCCAAAAGATGTACATAACATTTTTATCATCGAGAAAATCTAAAGCACTTCCTTTATGCAACTCTCTGGTCTGCATCTCTCATGTTGTCACAAGAGGAAATATTTGAGAGAAAGCATTCGTGAGATTTGTAATATTATACAATTCTCGAGGTGGTGTGTGGTGTATATTTTTTCACCGGTGCTCGACCCGGAAAAAGGTCTCGAAGTACAGAGTTGCGGATATATCTTCGAATTCGCGATCGTGACATTTCGTGCTCCAGGGCTGAAACCTATTAATCATCTTGGACAACGGGAGACGAACCACAGAGAGTTGATCAGCCGGCCTGGTTCCCTCTGCGGTCGTGGTAGGTAGGGCAGAACCTACTCCACGGTGTGTTAAATGTTAATCTTTTATCACACCTTCACATCGTGTACAGAGAGTTAACCTCTTGGGACCTCCAAACTGAAAAATGTCATGCCCTGCTTTTGTTATATTTATTTCTAACATAGGAGCTCAGATCGAGGAAGATAGGGGCACTGTGTGTGCTTTTTGTTACGCCCATTTTGGCAACAAAGAACTCCCCAAATTTTTTCGCGGTATGGTCATAGGGGAAATTAAATTACCGGTGAAATATCAATCATGATGGCGAATTTCATCAAACCAACCGGAAAAAATTCCCACACCTTTGGCGCTGTGAAATGCAAAAAGAGCCCTTGTTTAGTATGCGGAGACGAAATTTGGAGCTCTTTGTGTACAGTTCCAACGAAAGTGTGAGCCCACTCGGACCACACGCTTAGAGAAGTTCAGAGTAACGGTCGATATTCTTCACAGAGAGCAGTTTAGTCAATTATTATAATGGCGGGTCCAAAGATGTGTTTATTGTGGTATGTTGGTTTAATGTAATGGTTTTCATATTAGTTTTTTCATGCTTTCAGGCGCCTGATATTCTACTCGTTGATACGATAGGGATAGGACTGTACTTTTATTGCATCTCTAGAAGGAGCAAGAAAACTGGAAATAATCAGCAATGGAACATCTGCCTACACAAAGCCAAGTTAGTCTAATGCCTTTCGAAAATTATGGTCTCGCTTCAGTGATGCCAATGAACCCCGTTTAAATTGTTAGGTAAAATAATAACATTTCTGCGAGAAACGATGAGGAATAGGATTATACAAACTCTGTGTTTTGGTAGAGGTTCCATGTAGGCGTGGATCAACTCCTACTGACGAGGACTAAGTAGTGGTCTGTGAACGGTTCTGCCACTGACTGGACAACAAATGTGCAAACAATACAATATGAAATCGTTTTATAAGGATAATACATTGCCTTCTAATATCTCTTTTTCACATAATAGAGATAACCACAAATCCACAAAGGTTATATTCCCAAAACTGTAGAAATTTGGGCAATCCATGGAGGGAATTTCAAATGATTCGCAGATGTTTTTAAATGTTTTTACAATGAGAAAATCATTTTTTAGATCTACCCCGCTGTACTGCTCTGGTCTCTTTTTCGCAGCGCTCCCTCCCTCCGGCCAATAAACTGGGGTCGAGCAGGATCAGCAGAGCTATGCTGAGGAGATAATCCTGTAATTTGATATGAAATTTCTATTTGTCTGTAGAATTTGCTGGGAATCGGTATCCTCTAATTAGAATTCGTTAATAATGAACATTTTTCCCGATTTCTAAGCTACAAACACCGGGTGTTACAATAGACGCTATGGGCTTATCGTGCACATAGGGCGGCAGCTTCGCGTATCTATGAGAGGAACAGGGCAAATATGTTAGCATGAATTAAATGATTGGCGTTAGAAAATTACGAAAATTTGATCAGAACAGCTATGATTTTAAACAAAAGGGAGGCTATGGAGTTTGTCTTCATACTCGGCCTTGTGTTTTAGACTGCATATCGGAGTACCTAGAATTGTTGAGCCGCACGATAACCGCCGGTGTTAATATGTCTTGTCGAGTTCTCAAAAGGCTACTAGTAGCTCAACCGGCGGTTTGTGCGAGGGAAACCGTCGCAGAGGATAGGCTTTACTCATCCATGCGTGGCACCCTGCCTTGCTTGGCTTTCAATTGTGCGGAGGTCCATGGGTTGCCCTTAACATCTCGATTTTTGTATGACTAATGGTGTTTCTTGGACTTGGATTGACGATTAACATATTGTTTTTCTTTGCGCCAGTTTTCTTTCATAATTATGTTTGATTGTTGTGAAGATTGTCAACAGGCGGGACCGTGACAATGCTGATAAATTGAGGGTTTCCCTATGTATGATAGAAATCATCTGTTTTCGGAAGAAACCACTGTACTTCCTAATGAACTCTATTTTTCGAGCTCATGAATAAAAGTAAACAAATCAGAAATCGGATATTTTCTACCTTCTCTTGAAATTTAATAGGGGAAATCATACATCAGATCGCAATATTAAGTAGTTGTTTTTCATTTTCCACAGGGAGTTGTAATTTTAAAAATTGGTAAATGAAAATCGTGGCAAATCGGCTATCCGACATTTTTACTGGATGCTGACTTCGTCAACTCGAAAAAAAATAATAATACTGCGTGTATTTGTGCATTCGCCCCATGCACTGGGTCGAAGCCTCTGCTGGTGGACACTATGAACTTATGTAACTAGCTATAAATATATCTAATTCAGTAGTAAAATTAGATATTTTATTTCAAAACTTAAGGATTATCTCCTCAGCATGCTTTTAGATCCTTCGACTTATTCGCCACCAGTTTGGCCTACACTTTATCAGCTCTTTTAATTGCCGATTTCCAGTTTAGTTCCAACATTTCGTGTATGAGCACCATTTGTCGAAATGCGATTGCATCTGCGTGCCATCAAAACATATTACTTCGTCGGCAAATCTTCAGAGTACCTTTTTTCAGACTAGATAATCCACGAATATTTGCAGCTGAAGTAAAATATGAAGATCTGTGTTATTTACTGTTATGATGCCCTATGTTACTGTTTGACTTTTACCGTTATTGCAGATATAGAGAATCAGAGCTTTGCATCAGAAGTAAGTTACAGTACACATCGACACACTCGTAAAATCTGTCTAAACGCTTACCACTTTCTGTTTCGATGGTACGCTGAATCATAAAGCTGACGTCATGAAACCCTCATTTCTCAATGCGCATTACCCTGACCCCGGGGTCTGAACAATTCTTACTGCAGGTTTTAATTTGTAAACACTTGAGCACTTAAGCTAAAACATTACACCAGCATAGTCACCATAACACTTCGAGAAAAGTGTATATAGTATCCACTGGTGAACTTTGTTTGGAATGTCGCGGCTAAGTTTCTTCCTAATTTTGTTCTGTTTGCTTCTGGTGGCAGACGACATACATGTAGACAGCAAACGTCATCGACGTTCACCACGAAGCTATTATCATTGCCAGTTTGAATTTTGGACAGATCGCTCGCCGTTTAGGTAAGGGACACCATGCGGGATTATTATAAAATCCAAGGTTCAAAATGTCTTTTTTCTTAAATAAATACAAGTATTAACCTTTCAACCTGATATTTTAAAAATCTAACATTTGTAAATAGTAGAAAATTTAGACAAGAAAATAATTTAAGCAATTAGGCTGTTTGTATTCAAAAAGGTATATTAACGAAATGAATGAACACAGACACGGGCTAGTTTCAGCATAAAAGATTCGTCTCTTGTTTAAATTACCTCATTCGTAATGTATACGAGATCGAATGAACTTATAAAAGAAATAGAAAAATATCCAAAGGAATGCGACAAATGTTTCAAGGAACAGTTGTATACTGTATGATACTCAATCCTGTGTTTGCATATTAACGTTGGTTTTAACCCTAAATTCCACTTAAACTAATAAATGTTTGCACATTCCATTTGCAGATTGATAATAAGCTGGTGCGTAAGACTAAAATAGAATAGAATAGATTTATTAAGCCAATTTAGGGCCCATAAGGGCATACAAGTCAAGAGTTACATATAAAAGAAGAAAATCAAGACTGATAGTAACAATTTCATGATAAAGACAAATTAAACATAATACTAATAGTAATGACAAATGACTATTGAAGCTAGATTATAGCATTTGGGGATTATATTTGTGATAACATATATGTATAGTTACATGTATAATATACATACATTAAACATATAAATTTAGCTTGTAATAGAGTATTAATTTTATATTTATTTGTTCTTGTATTGTACTACAGTCGAACTTAGATATCTCGAATACCATATTATATTGAACTGATTTGGAGGTCCCAACCACCTATTTTTCTTAGTATTTTTACCCTCGAATCTCGAACTCACGGATTTCTCGAACTTTTTACTTTGTCCATCAAGTTCGAGATAACGAAGTTCGACTGCATTTCTTGTTACAAAGTGACACCTCGTTATGTCAGCGCCCAGCAAAAAATGGCGCACAGCCGAATTCCAACGATTTTCATTTTATCAGTATGTATCACTTTTAGACACAAGTATAGACACCAAAATTATCATTGCAATCTGATATGGACTCTACTTTCGTTTTTCAAAGGGCATGGTCACATAAATCGGTAGAAATATGCATGAGAAATGACTCTCCCCCCAACCCCCGACCAAAACCCACACATTTTCGACTGAGCACTATTACGATATGTGTTTCCTTTTCAGAGAGTGCTATGTAATTGTTCGTTGCTACTTCTCTTTTTGAAAAATATCTGGCACCGTAGTGTTAATGAAATACTAGTCTAAAAACGTAACAAAAGTGGAAGTAAAGTTATTTCTCGGGTAGCTTAATCATCGATCACAGACACATGTATTTGTTTATTATGACTTTACATACCACTCCTAATTTCAGAAACTCCGTGCCTCTTTGAAACCTTCAGAAGACTGGAAACCAGTGTCAACGTCGGAATCAAAGAAATATAATGTGGAAGACAGATTTTCACCTCAAGACATGAGATCCATCATTCGGAGGAACATTTTAGGAAGATATTGAATTCAACCCTTAAGTTTTCTCTTTTTACGCATAGAATATTTTAAGTTTTTATTAAAAAACTAATAGTTTTTCAACAAACAAGAAGATATTGAGCTTTAAAATGATTGAAAACGAATGATGACCTACATGTATTTGCACTTGATAGACCGAAAAATCATATGGCATTTGAGCGTTCAAAAGGAAAAGCGAAGATAACGAACTCAATCTCGCAAAACGAGAGTAGCGTAAACACGGACCCCTAAATACAACAGAGGTGGGATCAGGTGCCTAGGAGGAATAAGCATCTCTTGTCGATCGGTCACACCCGCTGTGAGACCATTGTCTTGACCAGGTAAACTAACAGTGTACGAGTGTTGTTTTGTTACACATTCCACAAAACTCACAAGTCTTGAAACTTTAAGATGGATTTGGAAACAGGGGCTACGGATCTAATTTAATTTATAATTATTGGCCAAACTGCGCTGAAATTTGAGCAAAGTTTCGGGTAAATCAAACAATCGATACTAGTACCTGATTTATTAAGCAAATATTAAAAAAGTATGTGCATGAATGTTAGGGTGTAAGGACATGTACTTGTATCACACAGGAATCTGCATTTTGTTGTTACATGTAGTATATCCGTCATTTGCAAATCGTAATCGCACAAAGCAATAGCCTGAAATAGATACGGTAAAACTGGCAACACGATTTAACATAGACTGTAATATTTACAGAAGTTTAAAAATTGCATTCTTTTGTGAGTTTTTGATTTTCCTAATCTTTTTTTTTATTCCTCCGCCGCCGTAAATGGTGTTACCCTATTCCGTCATCATTAAGTTCCATCATCTCGGTAACATTTGCAGACATTCAACTCATGACAACATATGGATAAGTCATGTGAATAGAGAGGATAATGAAATGAAGTCCATGATGATTTTTGTTAAAGGATTATCCCTCTTAAACTTAGAAAAAAATACCTAATTTTCTAACTTTTGTAGAGATGTGCAGGTACATAATACAGGTTTTTGACAGAGTTATCCCTCTTGAACTTAGAAAAATATATTAAGAAGTTTTCAGTTTCCGCTCTCTAACTTTTGAGGGGATGTACATGTATGTATAAGGTTGAAGTTGCATGTGCAGATATACTACCAGAAAATACAGGTCAAGTTCGAATTTGATCGTGGTCAATATATAGGTCCACGGGCATCATGGCTCACCTGTACGGAATATCTAATGTCACTATTCATAACTCTACTCGAAATAATTTTGTTAAGACATATAACAAAAGTTGTTTAGCGTTACTCGATATATCTAACCGTATCAAGATATAAGCCCATAGGTCTCGTGGCTCACCTGTACGAATTATTCAAGGTCACTGTATATAATTATTTACTGGAAAACATTGTTAAAGCATATTGGACAAAATTTGTTTATTTTTACAAAGTCTATCTGACCATATCAAGATATTATAGCCTGCAGCCTACCATCTGTATGGACGATTTTATATAGCTATTCATAACTCTTTACTCGAAGATATTTAACACAAAGTTGTTTAGTTCTGCAAGATCATATCTAACTGTATCTCGATATAAGCCTGTGGGCCTCATGGCTCACCTGAATATATGATTTAGTGTAGCTATCCATTAATCTTATTGAAAACATTTTGATAGATATATTGAATAAATGTTGTGAAGTTTTATATATATCTATCTAACGTTACTGTCGTATCATAAAGGCATGTAAGCCTAATTACTTACCTGTGCAGACAATTTAGTATTGCAATTGAAATTTATTTTACTCGTAAATATTCTTGTTAAGACATATATAGAACAAAAGTTGCTTAATTTCGCAAGATCTTAATCACATAAAAAAATACGCTCATGGCTAAGTCACCTTCACAGACAAAATACTTCAGAAATATAACTGGAACTCGGCCATAGTATAGCCGATGCTTTAGATTTTCAAGATGTTGAATTGATTTCTTATATAGAAATTGAATTGACCCTTGGATTTGAAAAAAATTAATGCTTTCAATTTTAACCTAAGGGATTTCCTTCATTGGACTTGCACTGTAGGCGGGGGAGTTCGTGTCGTACAGACAATCTAGTTTTCTAAAGATAACCGGATTGTTTGTACTATTGCAATTCTATTTTTTCCACTTAGTCCAATGGAATACTGTCGATCTAAAATATTTACCAAAGTGCCATCGGGCTCGTGAACGTATGTAACGGTTCGTGACCCGGAATCGCGTTTCATACGTTATTTGACGTGGTGTGGGATTTGCTATACCCATACATGTATGATTAAATTGAAAAAATCCTATTAGATCAAAATTCGGTAAGGTATATGATTTATATCTTAAAGTGGTAGTACTATAAACGCGAAAATTTAAATCTAATTGATAATTACAGGACTATATTAGCGTTTAGCTCTTTACTGTGATTGTTTCTGTGTATTACAAACTTAATTCAATGTCGAAAGTGTTAAGTGTAATATTTGTGTTTCGAAAATATCAACGGATGATAAATAACAGCATTATAATACTCGAATGGGCAGCAAAACTTTAAGATATCTTGAAATATGATCCATTGCCAATTTCCGATTATTGTTGCCGTTGAGTGATGTGTTACAAAATCAGCGAGCGATGACACGATTGACAACTAAAGTATCGAATCCAATATCAAGTAACCGCTAGCTATACTATTGATTCAGACCATAGTAAAATAATACTATGAGCATCAATTGCAGTCCATTATCAGGGCCATCCAGATTTGTTACTAAAGGGGGGGGGGCGCATCCTTGACAAGATGGGACAAATAGGCCTAAGTATGGGATGGAGTCCAAGTGAGGGCCAACAGCCGCCGGAAGCTCTGAAATTAAGGCTTTTAAAGTTATTATGAGGAGTTTTTTAGCAGAATCTATGAATAACAGCGAATAATTTTGGTCACAGAATAAAAATCCGCCTAATCATTTTTAAAACTGTTTGAAAACATTCCCCCACGATTTGAGTCCGGGGAAGTGCGAGGAATGTATACAATGCACTCTTGTTGTGGGTTTTTTTTTCCTTCTCTTATCCTTGATCGAAAGTAAATGAAGTAATAGCTGGGGTTAAAATCTGTGAATACAGAACGGTTAAAATAGTAAACTTGTTCATTTTCAAAACACAGTACACAAGTTTCTGTTATTAAATTCCTTCTTGAGGGGGGGGGTGTTTATCGGTGCTTGCATACCCTAAATGTGATTTATCATTAACGTATTGTTGAATTGGTGAGTGTTTGATTCGCTTTTAGAAAGATCTGGAGTACTCATTCTCCACAGGAATTCCTGCGTAAAAGGGCATCAAACCACGTTTTGAGCTAGAAAAACATTGTTAAAATTAAAATTATAATTTATTATGCCATGATTTTCCATTTCAATTGTTCATAAATAATTACTGAAATGTCAGTTGTTGAGTTACAGCGTCTAATATTTCTGTTTACTTCATGAAGTGCTTCTTAGTTTACATAATTATGTATAAATTAAAAATGTAGTCAAACGCTTTGTTTAAAAAAATAAACATGGACACGTTTTTATATTTGCATTATTGTGATTTTTAACAAATGCTTAAATGGTCAAATTTATTCTAGTGTCAGTCAAAATTTGGAAAAGTCAGTTGTTGATGTATCAAGTAAGGTACAGCGCTCACAAATCTTTCGGATGTAAACAAGGCGCGAGCCTTGTTTATTCTACAAAAAAATTGCTTTCGTAAGAAAATAGTCATGTTTAAAATCAATATCGCAGATTGAGAACACTAAGAACTGTTATTTGTGTTAGAATGTAACATGCTAATTTAGAAAAAAAAAATCTGCTTTAAAAAGAACGTTCAGTAGCATATTCAATAAGTTTACATGTAGTAAACGCAAAATCATGGTTCGGGCCTTGTACATAACAAAGAATTGTATAAGTGCCGTAGAACTTCAACTTAGTAAATCAACAAATGAAATTCAATGATTATGCTGACCAATTAGAAAAACCCTTTAGGCAAGCTTGTCAACAAATTAATGGCAATCTAAAATTTAAACAATTTTTAAATTCAAGAACGTGTCCTTGTTCTTTAAAAATTACAATGAATTCATACTGAACGAGTCAATCCTGAACATCTCGCATAATCATTTTGCGTTTTAAACAGATATTTTTATTAAGCAATTTAATTGTAAAACAAAACATCCCACGAGCCTTGTACATTGTATATATGAATAGCTGTAACTTACTTGCAACTCCCAACAACTGACATTCACATTTTTTTGGCTGATCATTAGAATACCCCTAGTTAAAACATTGTACAAATTAAAAATGGAGATGCCTTTAGTATTCAACACATGTCTGCCCTTTAAAAGAGACATAACACGTTTTGAAACTAAATTAGTACATGTAAAATACCGAGTATTCATGTAATAAGTAAAAAGGTTCTAGATATTAGTGGTAGAAAAATGTAACAATACAAATAATAACTAAATATATTACTGTTGAAACCGGGTGTTGTTGTTTTTTTAAAAAATTCATTCCGTCTATCAAATTAAAGCCGTGTACATGGTAATGTACATTTGGGTTAGAGATCGGCTGCAACTAGTAAGAAATTGACAGGATCATGTCCCTTTCCGTCTGCTATATTTTGCAACATGTTCCAACTCCAAGTTTGTTTTGCATTAACTCAGTAGTTGATACAATAATGTTCTTATAACAAAATTTCCTAGATAAATCATAAAAAAATGAAGGAATGTTTTACCGTCTTGTCTAAAGTGAGAGCATGTTTGACAACTCCGAAATTGGAAGATACGCGTAAAAATGCAAAGTACCTCTCGTGTAATACATGTATTTAATCATTTGGCCTTTGAAACCTTAAATGATTTTTAGACCCTACGGGTTTTGTAACCGGAGGCGGACTATAGCCTTTTGTTCTTTTGTGTCTGTCTTACCTGTCTGTCTAGTCCCATTTGTTTCCCGCACTTTTTTCATTACGCATTGGCAGATATTCATTTGATATTGTGGCACATTGCTTGCTCCAACCAACTTCACAGAATCAAACGTTCGAGTTTAATTTCAATCCATTGGATTTTCACTTGAGTTGTTTTGGCCCTATGGACTTAGAAATATCCAGTTTTTCCCGCACATTTTTTTCTTACTGCTTGCAGATATTCCATTGATATTTGTAACATTGCTTGTCATAAAGTTTCCCAAGTTAACAGATCAAGTCCGAGTTTGGTTTTAATCCACGATTGAATTTTTAATCACTGAGGGTTTGGCCCTGGGACTTAGAAAAATTAGTCAAAAATTATCAGTTTTCCCAACTCTTTTCTCCAACTGTTTGCAGATAATGTCCTAACTTTTTATATTTAGTACATGTTTGCTTTTGTCATAACCAAGTTGTACAGATCAAGTTCAAGTTTGGTTTCGATCCATTCATTATTATTGAGTTTATGCGCCCTTGGACTTAATAAAATTTCTATTACATTATCAGTTTCCGCACCTTTCTTTCTAAACTGTCTTGCAAGATATTCATTGAAATATTTGGTACATTTCCCTTTGCCTACAAAGTTACCAGATCAAGATCGAATTTGGGATTTTATCTATCATTTTTCATAAGTTATAGCCTTCTCCTACCCCTGCCTCACCAAAATTCCTTTTTACCATAAGTATAATATGATATAGCCTACATAATGAAATTAGAATATGTTACGGTCCAATATATTGTGTAACCGGTAGGTGGACAAATGTATTGTTGTTGCAATAATCTCAGATGCTTGTTATTCATTCAATTTGGTCATTCAAAGTTCTTAAAATTGAAACCATACAGATATGTGGCCTGGAGGAAAATGCTTCTTGAGACTGCAGGATCTTAAGAACAGTTTATTCAATAGAATACACAATGATTCCAGCCGTTTCTCAGTCATAAATAATTTATAAGTATATAGCCAAGCCTCCCGATAGGGATGGTCAACTGAGTGCACATCTTTTATGCAAAATGAGGTCAATGCTGATCTTGGTCAAGGCGTTTGACCACCCAGCTCAGGAGAAGTCGCACGGCTAGCCCGGTGGAGTTTATAGCACGCGAGCCATGTGAAGCCCGGCCGGTATAGCCCGGTGAGACCCGGTCGGGTTTATTAGCCCCGGTGAGCCCCGAGGCCGGGTATTATAGGTCGGCCCTAGTGGTACTTGCGCTGGCTCTAGTTTAGAGCCTGGCAAGAGGTTTTAGCACAGGAGCGCGACTCATATTGAGACGTCATCTCCGGGTTGTGGACTTGGAGAGTCCATTATGACGTTGCAGTGGTTTAAAAAATCGATACAATCCAAAGCCAATAAAATCTGACGTCAAAAATGTAGGCACACCTACGGAATGTGTTTATCGAAATCGCATAAAATTCTCCAGCTGAATCCGGTGTAATTCCTGTGTATTACTGGTGTATGAAACCCATTAATAATCTATTAAATCTATTAAATCTTATTAAATCAGAATATTAAAGGATTGGAGTATATGGGGCGGAAGGTTTATGTGAGGTCACAGGTATAATAAGCGGCGCGCGTGCATTGGCAGTCACTTTCGGACATCATGTCAGACAAAGTATAGCCTAGTGGACTTCCACGCAGTTATAGTTGAACAGCGATTGAGATTATATTGAATGATCAGCTGAACAGAACAACGGCAGCGGAATTTACAACTCCGCAGAGAGAATCAAAAGCGGCAGACTGACAAATATTTTACCACGCGGGAGGGGGAAAAAAGAAACTCATTCGATTATACAAAATTCCAACTGGAACGAGGGCGTCAATCACGGATAATTTAAACGTCAAGAAAATGTCTACAATGTTGCTTCCGCCTATCCTCGGAGAAGAAGAAATACAACCTTCATTCGTCGCCTCTTCCGGGTAATGCTGAAAAATGTAACAGGAAATGGCAGTGCAACCCCACACCGATTATCTACGTTTAATATTCGGCACCCTTCTCTGATTCTGATATTTGGTAACGAATCTTACGCGGTCAAAACAGCTGAACGAGGACAAATCTGAACAAAAATAGAATCCGTGCAGCAATCTAAAAGGATTTCTGATCACAGACGGGGCCCGTCGCCAGTTTGACTTTTTCCATGTGAAATAACC
>CAJDSM010054682.1:2684-15166 GCA_903981925.1 Ostrea lurida | reverse complement strand
TGGCTCAAGTTAGCTTTTCTGATCCAAAATTTGTCCGTTGTCTGTCGTCGTTGTCGTCGTCGGCGTCGTTGTCGTCGTAAACTTTTCAATTTCAACTTCTTCTCAAGAACCGCTGAGCAAATTCAAACAAACTTGGTACAATCATCCTTTGGGTGAAGGGGCTTCAATTTTGTTCAAATGAAGGACCAGGCCCTCATCAAAGGGGAGATAATCATGAAAAATGCAAAAATAGGTGGTGTCATTTAAAAAATCTTCTTTCTCAAGAACCACTGGGCCAGAAAAGCTGAAATTGATATGGGAAGTTTCCTGATATAGTGGAGATTCAAGTTTGTTCAAATCATGACCCCCGGGGGTACGATTGGGCCCCAATAGGGATCAAAGTTTGACAATGATTATAGAGGAAAATCTTTCAAATCTTCTTCTCAAGAACCACTGGGCAGGAAAGCCTGAAATTTATATGGAATCTTCCTGATATTATAGAGGAGATTCAAGTTTGTTCAAATCATGACCCCCGGGGGTCAGATGGGGCCACAATAGGGGATCAAAGTTTGACATATGATTAATAGGGAAATCTTTAAAAATCTTCTTCTCAAGACCACTAGGCCAGGAAAGCTGAATTTATATGGAGGCTTCCTGATATAGAGGAGATTCAAGTTTGTTCAAATCATGAGCCCCTGGGGTACTATGGGGCCCCAATAGGGGATCAAAGTTTGACATATGATATATATAGGGAAAAATCTTTAAAAATCTTCTTCTCAAGAACCACTGGGCCAGGAAAGCTGAAATTTTTATGGAAGCTTCCTTATATAGAGGATATTCAAGTTTGTTGCAATCATGACCCCTGGGGATCTCCCTTCGGCTCAGGTGAGCTAAAAATGTTACTAAAAATGTATTGCCAATTCAAAACTGTAATGCGCTTAAAAGAAATTTCAACAAAAATAGCAATCTCATTAGAGGCAGAACTGTAGGGGTGGGTTGACGGGGATGGTGGTGAACCATTTCCCCCTTGAGAGCCACAGCTCTGTAAAGCTACGTACATACATGTAAATACCTCTCTCAATCATGTATGAAATCAACCCTCTTCTCCCACTTAGACAGGCACACTGGAACAAAGACAAACCTTTAAGTTAATATATAGGAAAATAACAAAAATTCAAATCCAACTAGATAAGGATTTAAGGCAAATTTTTAAGTTCAAAGGGGCATAACTCCTACGAAAACGAGGGGATCAAAATGCACAACTAAATGTTATGTACTTGCTACATATCAATTTTCCTAAAAATCAGATCAGTAGTTTCAAAGGAGGTTACTTATGAGGATTTACGGCAAATCAATAAGTTTAATGGGACAAAACTCCACAAAAATTGATCAGGGATCAAAATTTCCTGGTAATATAGATAACTGCATATGATAACCTTGCTGTATACGTATCAAGTTTCCTAAAAATCAGATCAATAGTTTCAAAGGAGTTGTGCTGAGAAGGTTCTTTATGAGGATTTACAGTAAATTCTTAAGTTCACAGGGGCATAACTCCCACACAAACTTGGAAAAAGTGATGTGGANAGTTTCAAAGGAGTTGTGCTGAGAAGGTTCTTTATGAGGATTTACAGTAAATTCTTAAGTTCACAGGGGCATAACTCCCACACAAACTTGGAAAAAGTGATGTGGAAACATCACAGAGGACCCCGCTGGTTGAGCCATTAAATATCTTATATCTAATTCACAAAATAATACAAAATAGTGACCTTGACCTTTGACCTTGAAAATCAATAAGTTTATCCTCTCTTCATTGGCAACATTTTTGGAAGGTTTGATGATCCTCTGATGAACACCCTTGTTTCTATCTCTTTCACACAGTTGCTTCTATCTGTGCACAAACACACAGACACACACAGTCGCATGGACTCGCAGCAGTGATGCTATATCCTCTCCACAACAAGTTGCAAGGGGATAAGAATTCTAACACTCCCTAAAACTTTCATACAAGTTTCTGCAAACATTATTAAGTTAACTCCCCCCCCCCCTTTTTTTATAAATAAAGTTCCGAAACTCGGCAATGGAAAATCAAAAAAAATTTAAAATCGAAAGGGAGCTTGCCTTTATGAAGATACACACTTTCTGAAAGTTTCAATTTGATTATAGTGCAAGCCTTTTTCAGTTATAGTGCAAAAAGTGTAAAACACCCCTTTTCATCGAAAAAAGTTCCAATATCTCTGAATGAAATTTTCCAAAATTGAAAGGGAGCTGACCTCAAAGGCTATTTTGCCACTGTCTTAAAGTTTCATATTAATTGCGGCAAGCCCGTTTGAGTTATCGCGCGAAAACTATTTTAGACTTTTTCAATGAAAAAAGTTCCAATATTGATCAGAAATTTTCCAAAATCAAAAGGAGCTGACATCAATGGATATTTACACTGTCCTAAAGTTTCATATTAATGTGCAAGCCCTTTTGAGTTATTGCGCAAAAACAGTGTTTTGGACGGACAAGCTGATTACTATACTGGGCTCCCGCCGATACTCGGTGGGGCCCTAATTAGGGGATCAAAATTTCCTGGTAATATGCACAACTTAATATACATAAGATGTCCTTGCTACATATCAAGTTTCTTAAATATCGGATCAGTAGTTTCAAAGGAGTTGCACTGACAAACATTGTGACAGACAGATGGACAGGCCAAAAAGAATATATCTCCCCACGTAAGTGGGGGAACACATAGTTATCATGATCGATTCACAGAGATGGCAAAAGCACGCAAAAATCTGGCGGACATTGTGTCCTGCAGATAGTCAAAAACTACAGGACATCGTAATTTTTTGGAGGGGAAAGAGCATTTTATTTACTTTTGTCTCAAAATTTACCAGACATTGTGTCAGGTATTTTTCTGAAATTTATCGGACATTCAGAAAAACTACCAGATTTTGCCGGCAGTCCAGTGCGTTTCGCCATCTCTGGATTCAATATTGATGTGATGTTGTCGATATACTTGTAGACAATATCTACAAGGAGAGCTCAACTGTAGTCATGTCTTCACATCAATGTGATATTGTCAATATCGACAGGACGACAAGCTGACAAAAGACGACATGTATACATGATTAAGATGACAGTCAACACAATATTGATTCAAAATCAATATGATATTGTCCACATCACCGAAAGAGAAAACCTGAACATTCTAAATAAAACATTGATATGATTCACAACACAGAAAACCATATCAATACGATACCAACTATACAAATCCTTATGATTATGGCCTCATACATATAATGCAAAACCAAGTATAATTGAAATGGTCAATAATGCCAGTATTGTTTCAATATATTGTCGATATCATTGTATCTACATCGTGTCTTAGATATATTTAAACTGAATAAATAATTTTTTTGCATACCAGGAATAGAGAGAGTCCATTGGTTGGCATAACATAGTTCACATCATATCCATATCTCTCCACCAGCTTCACTACCGCTTCTGTGTGACCAGGTTCATAGGCAGTCTGAAAACATGCATAAAAAAGCTCGCAAGTGCAAAGTATTTTGAATACAAAAACCTAAGGTCAAGGGCCGTAATTCCTTTAAAAAACATTGGACAGAATAAAATTTCTCTTGCAATATGCACATCTCCACATTGTGATCTTTCTTTGTACCCAGTTTCATCAAAATCCTTCCAAGGGTTTAGGAGAAGTACGTTGCAAAGAAAAAGTATTTTGCATATAAAAACGCAAGTCCTAGGGCCCTAACTCCTTTAAAAAACATTGAACAGCATTCCCCTTGTAATATGCAAATCTCCACATTGTGATCTTTCTTTGTACCAAGTTTTATCAAAATCCCCAAAAGGGGTTTAGGAATAGTTGTGAAGATAAAATGTAATTTGCATAAAAAAAAAACCAAGTCCAAGGGCCCTAACTCCTATAAAAAACAATGAACAACATTCCCCTTGTAATATGCAAATCTCCACATTGTGATCTTTCTTTGTACCAAGTTTTATTAAAATCCCCCAAAGGGTTTAGGAATAGTTGTGAAGACAAATGTAATTTGCATAGAAAAACCTAAGTCCAAGGGCCATAACTCCTTTAAAAAACATTGGACAGCATTCTGTTTGTAATATGCACATCTGCACATTGTGATCTTTCTTTTTACCAAGTTTCATCAAAATCCCCCATGAGTTCAGGAGGAGTAATGCAAAGACAATGTTAAAGGGACAGACAGACAGTCAGACAATAGCTGTATAGTACAATATGCCAGCATTTTTATGCGGGCATTTTAATTGATTGATTGATTATTTATTGTTTTACGTCCCACTCGAGAATATTTCACTCATATGGAGACGTCACCATTGCTGGTGAAGGGCTGCAAAATTTAGGCCTGTGCTCGGCACTCAGGGCCTTTGAGCAGGGAGGGATCTTTTTCGTGCCACACCAGCTGTGACACGGGACCTCGGTTTTTCCGGTCTCATCCGAATGACCGCCCCATTTAGTTGCCTCTTACGACATGCAAGGGGATGCTGAGGACCTATTCTAACCCGGATCCCCACGGGTCTGCGGGCATTTTAAAAATCAATTAGGATCACTGTGACAGAGAGATGAAATACATTATGTCATACCTTTAAGAGTGAATACAACTTATAGTCTTTACCTTTGCTAGATCAAACACACTCCAGTCGTACATCGAGTTGGATCCAGCGGGAGGGAATATTTGATTATTGCGATATCTTGAAACTGTTAAAAGAATGCAAACTTTTGAAGCACTGCTTTCTTACAATATTACATGCTATCACAATTATACCAGGAATTTATCTAGCTTTTGGATACTACTACCCATTTCATATTGAAGGGGAATTTTTTAGCTTCCAGGGGAAGGGGTGGAGGATCGACATGTAAGATAATATCGCATGAAAACAGGCATATCAATTTATTGATTACCAATTATTTTCTATTTATTGTAAAACTTTTATGATAATAGAAGAAATACTTAAAATATACATGTATCCAACTGATTTTTGGTAAAAATTTCCATCTATTTTGTGTGGTTTTTACAAATCAGAGGGGATTTCTACCTGTGGAAGGGGAAATTTTCCTTTGTTGTCATAGTGGGAAAGGTACCCTTTACCGGTAGCAAAAAGAACATAGATAAATGCATTAACAGCTACATGTATATACTAATTGTTAAAGTTACAGAACAACCTAAGACCAAATGAGAGATTTCAATATAAATGAAAATGCAATATGAGCAGACCAGAATTTGAACCTGCATGGGCCCCTGAATTGACTAGCAAGGTGTGTCTTTGAGGCAGGAGAGCAAAGAGAATTTTAGGAGGGAGGAAAATGTAGTGCTCTATTTGGGTTAAATATATGGGTCGTGGAAATCCAGCTAGAGTGTTCAGTGGTTATAGAACCTACTTTGTAATAAGTAATGCAGGGTTCTTGGGTTCAATCGATCCCCACTCCAGTCATGAATTAATGTTTCCTTTCCTTATATTACAATATTTTATTATATTAAAGTGGGGAAAAAGGGGGGGTGGGGGGGGGTGGGTGTCATCACCAATCATAATATTCCCAATGAAACACCCAAATTTCTCTGATACGTTGATAAAAAATATTGTGTTCAGAATTCATTGGAAAAATCACTCACGGCGGCCTTAAAAATGAAATTTTGAAAAAAAAAAAATACATTGTACAGTCAGCGCACGTTATGTACAGCAGCACTCAATTTACCAGCAAATTCGTCTAACGTACAGCGAGATTTTGTTGGTAACAAATCTGCACACTACTTATATCGCTTAATATAACGGCATATTTGTACTTCAGCAGCGGCATTAATTATCGGTAACAAATATGCATATGTATGCATTTTTACCTACATAAAATCTGCTATAACGGCAGGTTACCTGAGATTGTTAAACAACCTGTTAAAAAGACAATTTGCTATAGGCAATATTTTCACACTTGACCAAGATTATAACGGATTAAATGCCCGCTACCTTTGCACGAGACAGCTAGCCGCCCAGGTAATATTTGTGAACTGAAAGCAATGATGGGGTTTATCAAAGCACTAATTGTGCTGATGAATAAACAAAAGGGAATAACTCGTACCGGTAAAACAGGAATATCATTATAATGACAGATTCATTATAATGGCAAAATGACCAGAAACGAACGTGGCCATTGTAACAAGAGCTGACTGTATCTATATTTACTGAAATATTCCCCTGCCATCCAAAATTCGATCCATACATTTCAGCAGTTCATTTTAAAGCTTATGTCAAAGCAACAATTTGATAAGCAACAACCATAAAAAAAAAAGGTCAATATGTATACCTTTTAAGCAAGTAAGCAGACAAATTATCATAGAAAGCGTGCAGAAAAGAAGGACTAGCTTAGTTTCTAGTTGAACTGTACTCAGGATCTGCAAGATATACTCCAAAAACCTGGTGCCTGCATCCAGGATCCGACTGACTGCTTCACTGCCATTTTCGTGAAGTAACAACATATAATGCACAGCAAGAGAGAAGAGGTATTGTCGATCCAAGATAAGTCCAAATGGCCACTCAGAATCTGAAATGTAAATTTTAATTAAAGCATATTCAGCTAACTTAATTGTACCATAAGCAGCAGGTGTCATTGATAAATTGATGGTAAAAAAAAAATTGTGTTTTAAACTTTTTAGACTCTTTGACACATGCATAATATATCTATTCCAATTTACATGTACATGCGTGTTTATATGCGTACAATACCTATATTTTAGCTACGATGTGAGATCGTCATGTAGCTGCAGAGCTCTCTGACAATTTTTTATTCAGAGACTCTGGAGTTAGTTTTGCAGTTTAATCATCATGATGGATGGCCGATGGTACACATGTACTCCAGAATGCTAATGAGCTTCCATGCATGGTTTTAAAGTTACTACATAACGCAGAGAGAAGAGGACCGAAGAGAAGAGAGAGAGAGAGAGAGAGAGAGAGAGAGAGAGAGAGAAGAGAGAGAAGAGAGAGAGAGAGAGAGAGAGAAGAGAGAGAAGAGAGAGAGAGAGAGAGAGAGAGAGAAACTTTCTTATATAAATACAAGCACTATTTAGGCTTATTGATTAAATTTCAGTCACAAGAATTTTATATATATATAATGTACGTCCTATAGAATGCATGGGATACGTTCACTTTGTATTGTCTCCCATTGTGATCTTCTTTGTACAAGTTTTCCAAAATCCCCAAAAGGGGTTTAGGAATAGTTGTGAAGATAAAATGTAATTTGCATAAAAAAAAAACCCAAGTCCAAGGGCCCTAACTCTATAAAAAACAATGAACAACATTCCCTTGTAATATGCAAATCTCCACATTGTGATCTTTCTTTGTACCAAGTTTATTAAAAATCCCCAAAGGTTTAGGAATAGTTGTGAAGAACAAATGTAATTTGCATAGAAAAACTAAAGTCCAAGGGCCATAACTCCTTTTAAAAAAACATTGGACAGCATCTGTTTGTAATATGCACATCTGCAACATTGTGATCTTTCTTTTTACCAAGTTTCATCAAAAATCCCCCATGAGTTCAGGAGGAGTAATGCAAAGACAATGTTAAAGGGACAGACAGACAGTCAGACATAGCTGTATAGTACAATATGGCCAGCATTTTTATGCGGGCATTTAATTGATTGATTGATTATTTATTGTTTTACGTCCCCACTCGAGAATATTTCACTCATATGGAGACGTCACCATTGCTGGTGAAGGGCTGCAAAATTTAGGCCTGTGCTCGGCACTCAGGGCCTGCATCTCGTACCGCCAGGTCACGCGGTACTGTGCGCGATAGTGATTCGGTGGGCTGAGAGAGAGAGCAAGAGGTATATGAGTGGAGTATATCACTTGCATATACGTAGGGATCAATGTAGATTGTCTGATCAGGCAGGACGAATAGTATGATAAGCTCGGGCGTACTGCATCTTATCGGTGGTTTAGTTTCGCGTCTCTATCCCTGAATGACTCCAGCCCATGTGCCATTTAAAAAAATATCACCACTCAATTTTAGTTTGAAACTATATACGACATAGCAGGGTAATACTGCTATGCGAGTCTCCATTTCAATGAGAGCCATTTCTCTCTATGAGAAAACACACAACTCACTTATGTGTGTATGTCGTGCATCAGAATATATATACAATTAGGATCACACTTAAAATGTGTGAGAGAGACGCATTGAAGGAGTATCACTCTACTTATGGTTCAATAAAAAGCTCACTCTATATGTAAGAATAATATCACAAGCTGTTAATATGTTCATGTGGTTAGAGCCATTTTCTACTGCTCTAAAAAGCAGAAATGCACACACACTCCAGTATCGTTAAGCACATCCTGAGAGTCCGTAATTCTGTTAACCATGTCGTGTAAGTGTAAGAAAATTATATTGTATGTAATAGTGACTAGTGATCTGCTTCGCAATACTGAAAGAGAGTCATAGAGTGAGCATAATAGACCACTCATAGACCTTCTGTTAACACGCCACTCGAGACATTTTGTCTTGAGCATCATTAGTTACATAGTGCTAGGTGCTCACTAACATTTATCTATTCAGCCAGGATTGTATCTAAGGCTTTTTGATACTGAGTTCGACCCATACCAAACTCTATTCGCACACGTGGTGAAAAAATTTTTTTCTTAAGCACTTAGTCTATTCATAAGAGAGCGGGCCTGTTGTGCAGAAACAGTAGAATATATATATATATGTGTCACATAATAGTCATGAAATCACCCGCTGTATGTCAATTTATCTACTCCACATATACCTAATTCCATTAAGACGTATGAGATTTCCAATACATGTGTTCAATATATACGTTTCTAACATAGATAATTAAGAAGCAAATAACTTTAAATATACATAGTGACTGCGCAACTGATTCTTGGTGAAAAAATTTTCGCTATCTATTTTTGTTCGTGGTTTTCTACAAAATCAGAGTCGGAAGAAAGCAAGTGTTGCCTCGGGGATTATCTACGCGCTGTGAGATAAGGGGAAAAATTCTTCCCTTTGTTGCTCAAATAGGGGGAAAGGTAGCCCATTTAACCGTAGCAAACAGACACGAACAATATTTATGACTCCCAAAACTGTGTAGTTTAAATCTAGCATAACAAAGACTCGATATTAAAAATATACTAATTGTAATTTATTAACGTAATCAGTTTACGAGAGTATATCAAACCTAGTAGACGCCAAATGAGAGAATAACATTATCAATAATACATAAAAAATACATGAAAAAGATAGACAATTATCGCAAGGACCTAGTAACTTCAGAGCACACATTTGAAACCTGTCATGTAGAGGACTCTGACTAAGTTGACGCTGAGAGGCTCGCTCGCTCTCTCCTTAGGAGAGTGCTCTAGGCACGAGCAAAAGGAGAATGTTTAGGAAGGAGGAGAGGTTATAGAGAGATGTAAATTGCTCATTTGGGTTAAGACATAAATACTGTCCAAGGAGCTCGTTTCAGAGAGAGTTTCTAGTCAAGAGTCTCTCCAGTGGTTTACGGATACCTACACTGAATGTACAATCACTAGTTGAAATCAGTATGACTAATCTCTGGGTTCAACCTGTCTCGAAATATAACACCACTACACAATATTTACGCAGATGATTGTAGAGTATATATATGTTTCCTATAGTCTACCTATATTACAAATATTTTAATTATATTAAAGTGGGAAAAAGGGGGAGGGTGGACGAGGGGTGAGAGTTGTTTTGAATACTATCACTCACACCATAACATAAGATACTATTCCCAATAGCCTTTGCCCTAAATGAGATATCATTCTTCGCTCGAATTTCTTCTTGAGTATCGTGTATAGTATAAATAAAGTATTGTTGTTCAGAATGTCATTTTGAAAAATTCATCTCTAGCACGAGGCGCATTAAAACATGAAAATTCAAGATAAAAGAGAGAAAATCACCAGCTTGAGAGTATCATGTCGCAAGGTCACCAGCACGTTATGTAACAGCAGCACTAACAATTTACCAGCCAAATTCGTCTAACTAACAGCGAGATATTTGTAACAAATCTGCACACTACTCTATATATCGCTTAATAATATACGGCAATAATATTGCATGACTATCGAGGCTCTAGCGAGCGCAATTACGAGATCGGTTAACTGTCATAATATATGCATATGTTATTCCGCATTGCATTATATATATGAACAGAGCGCTCCGGACTATTATATATAATAATCCTGTATATTAATAATCGGCATGTGTTTGTTATCGTATAGAGAGAGATGTTTAAAGTATATTAAACAAACGCTGAAACTGAAATTTCTAGGCAAATACAAGAGGCGACTAGACACTAGTCCACAACACTATTTGAGACAAAGATTATAAGTATTGGTATCTTATAATAGCCATGCTAGCTACCTCCTTTATTCGCAAACTTAGATAGTAGCAGGCCATCTCGCGACGACGTCACACAAGGCAGTATAGTGAGTATGATTTTATGGTGAACGAGAGACGCTATATGATTCTTGTGTCCGCCCGTTCTTCATCACAAGCACTAAATTGTAGCTCAGTATTGATATTAAAACACAACGAGGAACTAAACTCGTATCAGTAAAACAGGAAATATAACCTCATTTATAAAGTATAAATGACCGAATGAATATCATTTAAGTTGATATTTTCGTCCTAAGAGATCGATAGCAAAAACGAACAAGTGAGCCAGAACAAGAGCAGCTCACTAGGTTACATATCTTATTATTTATCTAAGAAAGAGATAAATACTCCTCATAGAATGAGTGAAGACCATTCTGCGCACCACAAAATTCGAATACTCACTACCCACTTGTGTCACACAGTTTCAGACATATGCTGATGTAAGTCGAAAGCAAAAATTTGATAAGCTCACACGGATACCATTTGATACAACGAATATATATGCATCTGATGAGCTGTAGATATCCTTCTTTTTTAACGAACTAATGTTAACACATATGAGTAATACCAAAACTTTATTCTCATACTTAAGATAAAAGCCGTGCCTAGAGATTCACGCAAGGACTAGACTTAAGTTCTAGTTGAACTAGTAGTTACTCTCTAGGATCTTGATCACACGCCATCATGACACTATCCAAAAATCGCACTATGCGTGTTCCGTGCAGACCCAGGGAGCCCCGACTTAGTGAACTCGTCATATTTCCTACACAGCACGAATCTTTTCGTGAAGTAACAACATATAATAAGCTAGTCGCATCAGAAGAGAGCACAGAAGGGAAATATTCTAAGCTCGGAATGCCAGAGAATTATAATGGTCCACTTGACGTCATGCAGATAATCTTGGAATAATATATTTATATATATATAAAAGACATATTCAGCGAAGGTTTAAACTTTGAGTATGCCATGCACATTTTCAAAGCTATGCAGTGCAAGGTCTCCTCTGATGATAAATACATTGTACATGGAGTAACGAGAGAGAAATCTTGGCTTTGAATTTAAGCCTATTGTTGATTGTAATCACTCTTTGTGTGAAAACACATGCATAAATATAAAATCAGTTTATTAACATTCCCATGTAACAATTGAATACAGCTTATATAACTCGGGCATTATCTAGAGTGCACGTTTATCATCAGAATATTATCACTATGATTACTGTTAAGGCATTACGATATGAGATCGTCATCAGTAGCTGCCAAGAAGCCAATACCTCGTCGAACATCGAGAATATACTTTCCAGTAGTATGCCAGACACATGACGCTGGAAGCGAGATATTAATGGCGCAGTGTCTGAGTCTATCATGATTTGAACAGCTAGTTGTTACCCGAAGATCATGGTACACGACATAATACACCTCCACGAACACAGGCTATAAATGGACTTTGCAAAGACGTAGACTATCGAGTGCACTTGGAGTTCGTAACAAAAGTTACTTTATCTGTAATAAGTCTACAATGAGAGACATCAAGCAACGACTAAGCGCAAGCAAGGAGAGCACTCTAGCCAGAATAGAGGCAGATATGGAGATGAAGATCGAGTAGAGATGAAGAAGACAGGAAGTAGGAGAGAGATAGAATAAGGAAGAGTTCAGGAGCACGCTACGAGAAAAGGAAAGAAAAAGTCAAAAGGTATGATGATGTAGAGTAAGAGGATCAATGAGAGGCAAGAGAGAGAAGGCGAGAAGACAAGGTTAACGTTTTAGCGCTACTTTATATAAGTAAACACAATACTAAAAGCATAATGACATAACTATATGATTGATGTCTCGTTTTGAGTCTGATTCAAATTCTTTCTATAGAATACAAAGCAAGAGAAAATGAAGTCTAAGCAAAGCACATTATATGACCTAAGATAGGCTTCATAGGTTCTTCTCTATTTGAATCAATTTGTTTCATTGAGGAGGGATGGGGGGCATGGTGTGGGTTTTTGGGGGGGGGGGGGGTTGAAGGGGGGGCACTGGGTAACTCAGGGCTGCAGGGGATGCTTACTAAAATAGACCCCCCC
>CAJDSM010054681.1:2234-15169 GCA_903981925.1 Ostrea lurida | reverse complement strand
AAAAAAGTACGGTATGAAAATCAAATTGTAAAAATTAATGGAAAAAAAAATTTACCGCAATACATTAATTACATATATACTTATTTGAACTTTAAATAACCAGATAAATTAGAGTAGGTAAATTACTCACAGGAAGCCTCATGACTCATCCTTGAAGAAAGAGTCTCCATTCCATCAATTGACCAAATTCTTCCTGGAGTAATTTAACCTTACTCTAATTATCTGCGTATTTTAAAGTTCAAATAAGATAAGTATGTATCAATGTTATTGCGGACGGAGGATGGTAATTTTTTCCATAATCTTACAATTTTGATTCATACGATACTTTTTTGAAGTGTATAGTGTTGTTACTCGGTACGTCTTGTGCCGTCCGTCTGTAATTTCTTCTAACTCCTTTTTAGTTTTACATTGGTAACCAATGCGGATCTTTTAAATAATGTACGTAATTAATGATTCTAATAGATTTCGCATAATGTTTCAAAAAATTCCAATTTTTACCCTGGGAGCAAACACGATGGGTTATTTTCTCTAGGACCACAAAATGACTTAGAGAAGACATAATATGTCAAATTTGAAATATCGCTCGAATTTCTTAAATTAATTTTCAAATGAACAGTATAATTGATTATGGTTCCAGTACATGCTGCATTTTATTGGTTATTGATAAAATTCAGCCAAGGGAACTAGTTTAACTATGAACCGTCTGGTTTTTTCAGGTTCTATAACATGTAAGACAGAGTAATAAAATGGACACCAAATAACGTCTGCTCTCAGCTTATGTCCATGAAGTTAGCTCCCAAAACTGCTCTTACATCTTATGCAGTAGCAAATCATCTTTCCGGTAAGATCGATGATTGTGTTATAGGACTGGGCTTTCGTAAAATTTTTGTTAAGCTTAAACGGTTGTAAATCCGTTTAACCCACTGGATAAAATCAATCGCTAAAAAATTAACGCTCGTTGATTGCCGCCAAACAGAAAGGCTACTGAGTGGTATAAAATTAAACCATATTTAGCAGAATCTGCACGAGAGTGCTTAGGGTATTTACACTCTGTTTGCATGACTGCTTGCTCGCTCTTTGAAATGCACAGTGGCAACAGGGAGTTTAGCGCGACATTAAAAGTCAGGCTTCGATGACACACAACTACACACCGAAAGACAATCTTTTTATAAGATCAAGTTATGTACATCTCAAATCTCACTCAAACCGGATCGTTGAGCGGTGCCTCCCACCATTGTTGTCAATAGAATTTCGAGACAAATACAACCTTATAACCTTGCTTACAAGAACCTGTAGCTGTCTACCAAAACAACGTGGTCGTCTGGCAAAGCTTATTTATCCAATGAAGATGAACATCTCTATGACATATATGGTTGTTAAATTATACAATACACGCGAAAGCTGGGATAATTGAACCAATAGGTATCTGACCACACACTATGGAACTTCCAAATGAGATCAATTATCGTGCTTTGACCTTCAGGAGGTGAGATAATTCAAGCTCAAAAGTTCAAATAACTTCTTATTCAAAAACTTTTCTATTAATTTGATGGGTATTTAATGAAGTAAATATACACGAATTATGAGAAACTTATGTTTGTATGCACAGATTTTCGACTAAAAATATATGAGTAGTATACAATTTCTGGCTAGAATTAACCCTTTTGTCTGTATTCAACTGTGAATTGAATATTCATTATGCAAGATGTTAAGCACTGGTCCATATGAAAATTTTGAAGAGATAATTTATGGATCTAGTTTTATAAACTAAATACAACCTATTTCTGGTTGTGAAAATTGAGGTCAAAAAGTCGTTAATATCTTAAAACTCTGTAACCAGTAGCGCCGCAGCAGAATATTGTGAGTAAAATTGTGCTATTGTGATACAAACAGCAATCGGAATTTGGTACACTGATAGAGTATCTGGATTGGACAATCTTTTGGAATTAGGGACATTCCCAATTTCTTCAAGGCCAAAATGGCGGCTGTTTTAAAAAGGGTTACTTTGCCGGGTCAGCCCTAAAAAAGGAGCCATCAATTCATGGCCGTTAATGTGAAAATAAATAGTATTGTGGAACAAGCATGCGAACATTCTATCACCAATATGAAAATTTAATTGATCCTAGTTGTAGAGTTTTGAATTTAGGGTGGGATGAAAATGGTCAGCTTGCATCAAATGTGTGAAAATTAAGCGGTTATCTGCTTCAAGGATCATCTGCAATCGCTCAACTGTCCTTTTCTATGTCAGTAACTGTACCAATATCACCTGCTTATGGTGTATGTATGCTCTCACCCCCATGTGATTCATACGCAAAAGCATGCCATGAGATAATGACTTTCTTAAAAGCTGGAGGCCAAGATAGGTAACCAAAAACTTTTCATGTTTGCAGGGGTATAACGAATCTCGGTTATAAAGTTGATCATGTTCGCCAAATTCTGGTCGCTAAATGACCTTGTTTTGTGATTACAAACTAATCACTAAGTCCATATGTTTTTGATCTGATTTTTGTTTCATACCCTTTGTTTAGACTTTCATTTTTAGCGTACTAGATTTGACGAAACGCGGCAACCCCGTTTTACTTTCTTTGTCGACTACGGGCTCACGGCGTGCCCCGTTGCGATTGCGGTATGACTCCTTTTGTGAGAAGATACACACCGGGTAACAGTCAATTTCACACATTTGGAAGTTCCACTTGACCCAGTTTTCATTACACACTCCTAGATACCATATATCCTATCGAATAATCTACACCTCCTAGGTCAGTATATAAACTTCTGCTCTTTCATAGTTCTTGAATAGACTGTTCCGTCTGCCTTGTTACAGGAAGTCATTACTTAGGATTTATTTTTTCACCTTTAACATCGACGTCATTTATTGCATATAATATTGTTGCGCGACTATACCAATTTCTCTTCTTTTATATATCGTGACCTTGGTTACGTTATTCCTGACTACGATACTTTGTATGAGTCAGAATTCATATTCTAATTAAATATCTCTGAGTTGAATAAAAAGAATAGAAATCTATTATACATGGAATGGAACTTCGATCAACAAGTATTGAGCTACTTTTGGCTATCAGCCATATTTATCCTCTAATTTACCTCATAAATAATTAATTAAGATTAGCATCTTTATCATAATGGTGGAGAATTGGTGTAACATAGGAGTTAAATGGGGCGCAGGTTTGAACGTACCATTCTTTGCACAGCGTTCGGACCCACATAAATAGTAAAAATGATAGAAAAACTGATCCATCACCAGCATGCAATATGGTATTACCATTTCCTCTCTCGAACTTAAAGTAGATGAAATGCTCATTAAATGCAAAGAGTTTAGTTATTTATCATTACTCATGATCTTTTCTTTTCTAAACAGTTTTAAATGAAACTAAATGGAAATCAACATTCGCCATTTTGTGCAGTCCTATGCGACATATGTGACAGTGGATTTGACTTTAGCTTCTCATTATGTACCCCAGAAAGCTTCATTGTTGTTTAAGAGACTGTCGACTTTTCAGAGAAATATCTGACTACTAGCACGCTTCACGATTCTAGATAGAATACAGCACCGTGATGCAAAAAGAGATGATGAAATGCATATAGTAGTTACCCCAATGAAAAGACCCTATCGTGTACCACACATCTTATACTAATTTCGTGTGATTGATATATTTCAATTTTGGACCTACGGGGTAGCAGTAAGTGTGTCGCGCTTACACTCGGATCCTGTTGTAGTATAGCTATATAACTTTATCTTCTAATTATGATTAAGTACTCTATTGACTATCGATATGTATAAACATTTACGCCCTCGCTAGTGCCAAATTGGTATGAGAATATTTTTCCATTCTTCTTCTTTTATTTTAGAACTAATTATCTGATTTTAGATCATCCCACATAGCAAATCTTCTCCTTACTCAAACGTTTGGTTTTTTGAGAGGCGTCAACACAAGTGCCGCGGCTCACCGCCCACTACGTGGCGGCCCCCTCCCCCTCCAGCTCCACGTTATTCAAGTGGTAATTACGAGTGTGTTTGAGAATATTTGGCAAATTGCTAAGTTAACATTATCAACAAATCACACTAAATATAGGATTTTGTTTAATCCAAGTATTTCTGATCTACTATGCGCACACACTACATATTTGTCCCTTGCATTAACTAAGAGTTCAGTTTGAGCAAACTTTACAATGTAACAAGCTAAGTAGTTTCAGATAGAGCACTGAACAAGGGAAGTTGACTCTTTGATATTATTTGCTGAATTGGGAACAATTGCCAGATCTGAATTTTTCTCGTAGTTGGGATCCGACCTTGCAAATGCTCTCCCCGATTGTGCGTTTTTTACGGACTTGTATATAGTGAGGATGTGAGCGGGCAGCAATAGTCTAGATTATTCAACAATAAACAGCATGCTCATCAGGAGTAAGTTACACATGGTTTCAATATTACTACAATATGCAACTTTTGACAGTTAATGGAACAAATATACTAATCGTTTATTCACAAGTCGAATTTTCACCAAACAAGTATGAATTTTTTATGAAATAGAATCATTGATTCGACATCTATAATCACATGCGTTTTGTTCTATCAAGATTATGATATTTCACATGTTACAGTGCTTGAGTTGTTAGGGTATTTGGCAAGTTCTAATGTCACTAACACACAGGTTCAGTGTAGGAGCAAGGGACCAAATTGTCGATTCGACGTACTAATGCAGGATCTGTGATAATGTACATGGCTCGCGCACGTTCTTGTGTATCATTATTTCTTTTCTTCTTATCTTCCTATTTGTAATTTGAGTTACGTGTGAATGCATTGCCCATCTGCCACATAATACCCCAGCTCATGATATGTGATTTCCGATCGTGGAAAAAGATGGCACCTTAATAGACCTATCTTGTCCTCTCTGATATCTCTCTTCCACTTTTTTCGGCAGTGAGGAATGTTGAATGCTCCATCTACATCTCATCTTCTATGTGATGTATTCCTCCACTCTTCGACTCCTTTTCCGATAGACGAAGTATGTAAGCAGACACAGGAATTACCAAAGTCTAACCACTGATTCATTTTCACTGCTCCTAAAGACCATTTTCCGAATAACTGCCTGCCTATTTTATGTGTCAGCCCTCCTGATGTGGATAACTCGAGTTGGGCCACACCTTTCCTGAGTAGGGCACTAGTTTGTTGAATCGCCAAACACCATTGCTCTGATTGAGTTAAATGTTTTACTGCTTTAAGTTAATGAATCGCTAAAACAATACCCTAGTAACTATAATTATCGCTCCATGTTGTAGCCCAAATACCGGAACTCCGAAGCATTATTGGCTGATCCTACTAGTTACTCAATTGTTCAGAATAGCTCGTTTATAATACCTTATCTATCTATCCGTTCCGACCGAGTGCGGCCCTCTTGAGATATAACAAACACAGATTATCCATCGCCGGCAATTACTAAAACTACCACCTCTCATTTTTTTGTGAAGATATATGAGTTCCGGATTTCATCTTATTAGCTGGTTTACCCCTGTATGCCTTGCTTTCCGATAACAATGCTCCTGTTAGAAACTAATACAACCTAACTTTTTTTCCAATGTATGTTCATGAAATTCCTATCAACGCTTGTTATAGTATATACTTTATAATCGACTTTACATCTCTCCTGACTCTCTCTCTCTCGTTCTCACCTCACATCTATTTCTATCTTCAACCTCTCTCTCCTCTCTCTTCCTCTCTTCATGCCTCTTCTCTTGCATTCTCTCTCTCTGAGAGTTGATTAAAATATATGTAGAGCTCTTCCATGATTACAAACGCTACCAAATGACGCCAAATTTGTTGAGTTAAAAAAACGCTAAATAACATCGAGGCAAGTAAAACTTTTAATAAATTCATATTAATCATGGAGTGTGCGATAAAAATGTATTGGAGGTCCAGTACATAACTTATCCATTGATAGTTATGATGGCTTGAACTCTAATAGTCACATCCGTAAGTAGAGCGAGAGAATTGCTCCTACAAAATTTTTAATCCAACTGCATTACAATAGAATTTATACATACTCTCGTTAATTACATTTTTCCTCTTCTGAAATCATTGGTTAGAAATAATTAAATAATTCTAACACTCAGAACTAGTATTTGATTAACAATAGGAGAGTGACTGAGAGTCAACCTGAACCAGTTGATGTTTTGATCAAATCTACTGATATGATTCACTATTCAAAAGTAATACAAATACAAAAGTATACTCATTAGACGTGCCAAATTCTCTTCATAGTTAAGGTACCCCTGTATCCATATCTTGTTAATTTGAATCAACTGTAGCTTGACTGTACAAGGAGTAAGCTCCCTGTTACATTTCCCCTCCTGGTAACACTCGTCCATCAGCTGGAAACCACTTAAGTCCCTTTAATTCAGTGTAGGAAAATGACCGCATACATAGCCTCTGTAGCCTTTCTCTATCCCGGTTGATGAGTTAGAATTATAAACCGGTGTGGATGATATTGTCATGGCGACTACGACACACTGCGTTTTGTTTGTTTTATCAATACTTATCATAACTGTCTTAAGCAAGTTGAGTTCATAGTGGAAAACACTATCGATGACGAGCTATCTCTTGATACCAGAAATCAATGATGGTATGTCATAGTGTTTGTAATTATCCTAATGTAAGATACAGTGACTTAATGTAAGATTGAATATAAAAACGACCTCCACGCATAAGTATTAATTCTGAAAGGGTCCGTAACTATTAAATAATCCGTAGTAAACTGTTGAGACACTCCCCTCAGCAAACAGTATTATCTTGTCATGTGATATATATGTAGATAGAGAGCGTTCTTCACATGCGCTAGTGTCTAAGAAATTTTCTTTGAGTCTGTACGCAGTAAAACGCTACTTAAAAGCCCATGATCGATAAAGTGATAATGTAGAGTAGACGACCACACTGGAACGAACCATATGCAAGGCGATTTCTTAAATCTTTTTGTTATGGTTGTCTTAACTATGAACACTTATTTCAGGTGAGTTCTGCCAGTATAGATCTGATTACTCAAAATTTACAATTGAAAACTGTTAGCTCCTCGATGGTGGTTCCTGTAATACTTATATGCGAGAGATTTTGTACTTCGCAAATTTAACATGTGTATTTTGCTTGGATTGTTTTTACAATGTAGCTTGCGAGAATACACGTATTTTATATTCTTCTGCGAAGAGAATATTTCAAGTGGTCGGAGGGGGAGATTGACAAATAGGTCATTCTCTCTACTTTGAGAGTGCTAGTTCGACTGGCATAGATTTCTATAGAATGATTTCTCATTATTGTAGGCTGAATCCACCTTTGATATAGCTCTGGAGTATGTAGTGATGTGTCGTTTGCGATATAAAAAATTATTAAGGTTCTCAATCGTCAATAGATTTAATGACTATTCAAATGCATCCACCTGTATCAGTTAAACCTTATGCTTAATTCTTTACGAATCACACTTCATAATAACCTTTATATTATAATCTAGGTCCACGATATAGAATGTTGAGTGAGGGTCGTTAGCAATAGCTTATGTGTCATAGAGGTTACATCGAGTTCCACAAACATTATCCCTTAAGACTGTCTTTAATATAAAAACGTTCTGATGATGCTCAACCGGCAGTATAATTCCGTCAGTCGTCCCTTATCACATTCATCTAGTAAACTATCAGCATCGTATTGGCAAGACATAAGCACCAACGTCCAATATTCAATGACTTGTGTATATCAATAATCGTGCATTAATCGACCAATTCTTTATAAAATATTGTTTAAGCTAGGCATATATTTCTAAAACTGAATAATAATAATATAATTGATTATTAATCAAATCATAATGTATGATCACAGAATACTCTTCTGATACTTTTCAATTATGATCGTCATTATTATCTAAAGCCCTGAAAATCATAAAATCATTGTTTAGTGAGTACAAGCCAACCCCTGACTACATTATAACATCAACAGAGCGAGCCAAGCACGACAATTTATGTTCCACCGTTAGATACCATACAGAGATTGGGGTTATTAAGGTTTCTAATTCGCTTTTATCTATATTCCGTCAAACCTACACAGCCTTAAGAGAACTCTATACGTCTAGGTCGCTCTCTGATTGACACAACTACTGCGCTGAATAGAGGTCGAGGGTTGTGTCTGCCTTTCCAGCTATCACAAAGACTATCTCGAAATAACTGCTGCCATTGACACCTCCATAATTGCACCCTCTCCGCTCAAGGCCTTTACATCAAGCGTCTACTCGACGTATTCCACGCATATTCCCTACGGTGCCCCGACCCTGAAATTAAAATAATATCAACAGTCGTGGAGCACCCTACAGGACTCTGTTTAATCCGAGATTGCTAACCTTTCAATTTCTAATCAACAAGCTATCTTGATCTATAACAAAGGCTCAGATTGCGGCGATTCCACATGAGTACCCCAAATCTCACTTACTTGTTTCAGCGTACTTACCAATACCATGGTCACTCGAGACTGCCCCATGTACGTTGACTCGTATATTAGACTTTGTGTTTTTTCTTGAAATCCTCTATCATCTTGTCTGTATCTCACGCTAATGTGGAGGATGTAGCATTACTACGAGAATTTTAATACATTTTGTTATCTATCTAATTTATCATCTCTACTGTTTTTCAATTACATTACACTAGCCTCTTTAGTCTTAACAAGATAAATCACGCGGACGAGTGCTAAGGTACGATCGGCAAGAATTGTAGAACAGACATTGGCGGTGCACCTCAAGAGATGTTGTAATGCAGCTTTGAAATGCTGGCTCTCATGGCTGCGAGAAATTGGACCTGTCCAAAATAAAAATCGCTTTTGTCCTCCCCCTACAACCAACAAGCATACCAAATCCCTTCGTCCCTTACGCACGTCTTCATTAGTTCCCACGGTACGTGGTAGATACGAAGAATGGTCCGCTAGCTCCAGATTGTTGATTGCGAGAAAGAAGGTCCTAACACTTTCCCACACGTGAGATCCATTCCGTTGTGAGACGCAAGCGTCCGTCTTGGAGCTGAGATCTCCGGATCCAATTTTTGGATAGAGAGATGATTAGAGCATAAACAGGGTCGAGTTCACCCATTAATCCCCATGAATAAGTTCCACACCTTAATATGCCCGAATGTGCATGTGATCCATTCAAAAGATTTTGTGTCACAACGATGCTAATAAAGTCAGGACATAAATGGTTAATGTATCGATGGCTATGCAGGCACGTAATGATTTAGAATAGACCCATCGAAACCATGATGATTGTCAAAAATACGATATTTACTGTCATCTTCTGTTCTAAATGCCAATGTGGGCACTTAGAAGGATATTTTATTCCATTATAAACCTTAACAGCAACCTTGACCACTCTGGATGGAAACCACTCAAAGATTAGTAGCTCAACGTCATAGCATGAAGCTCACGAAAAACGAGACCTATAGTTTGAGATACTGGTCTCACCAAGGCGTACTAGACGATTTGTTTGAAAGTATGAAGCTAACTCACTAATACGGATATTGCTTGATTGTCTACGTTCTCTACTTTAGCGACGGGAACTGTAGCGATCTATACACTTACAGCCTATAATGATGATATCAGGATCACAACCGACTACAGCCTCAACAACAATGCAACTGACCACCGTATCATCGATTCAGTCAAACTAACAACAACCATACAACGGCTTTTATATTCTTCGAGCGACAGAATGCACTTTCTCAGACTACCATTTGAAGTACACCTACAAGAGAGAAAAATGAGCACCCACATAACAAACTCGCCGAATTATAATAACTGCTAACAACAAACTCGACTCCTTTGAAATCGCACTTATCTACTATCACGGTATTAAACCTTCGGGTTCTTCAGTCCCCAATTAGCAAGTGAATATCAATTCAGAAATACGTCAACGTGAACGTGCCTAAGTTCTACTCTTTGACTCACATCCATTCGAACCTTGCATTGATTTAACATTTGAAAACATAAGACAACAAAGCAAATAATACAGAGTAACGGAATTCATGCATTCCGAGCACCACCTATATCTATATATTCTCATCATCTATATAACAAAGTCAACTAGATGGATGTATCCAACCATCCAGCAATATAGTTAACCGTACTCAAATCCTAGAAAAAAGTTATGTCTTGTGATAGTTGCCCATGCGCGAACCGAAATATCATTTTTCCACTGATATCGACCACAAGGGAAAACTCTTGATCAAAGTAGACGTCAATATGGCTCAAATGAGCAAACAAAGGGTGAAATACTGGTGGAGGCCAGAATCTCGAGAGCAGTACATCATGAAACCACGAGATGTAATTGAACGCATTGTTCAGTGTTTTATACAAGAGAAGTTTGTGTTTTGTAGGAAATCGGTCGGAAAGAGATTCGGTCAACCAAAGAAATGGCAATGGTTAATAGCGTTGGCTTCAGAGGAAAATACCGAGTTGCCTCAAGACCCAGAAAATCGGCAGTCATTTCAATGCTAACAAGAGACTTGTTCTGATATAACGAACATTCGTTCATTACCAGAAGGCGTTCTGAACCCATCATACCCAACAGAAATGGGAAAGAAAGACCGATGCCAGTGTGATGAAAAAGAGAATATGCATGTCCAAGTCACGAGAAATGAGTTGAGCAGTTGTCAGAGGAGTGTCCGCGAAATGCGTATCAACTCGCAG
Source organism: Ostrea lurida (assembly GCA_903981925.1). NCBI lineage: Eukaryota > Metazoa > Mollusca > Bivalvia > Ostreida > Ostreidae > Ostrea > Ostrea lurida. Next base: position 4,449 of record CAJDSM010054681.1, on the reverse strand, counting down.
CGTCAGTGAGTGAAACGCTGGAATCGTCCAATCTAACTCTTACAGAGTGATATTCCAATGATACGTGCTATCTCTCTAATGCATGTTATTCTATGCCACCACTCCCACTGAAGAGACATGTATTATACATACCTCATGAGGACGAAAGAGGCAGAGCTCAGGCCCAATCATGTACAAAGAAACACGTCTCTAGTGAGACCAAGTACTCTGTAGTCCGGGCCGAAAATATCGAGAGCTTTAGAAGAAGAGCAAACAGATCAGCATTCTACATTCACAGAGAAATGATTGATACGGCGCAGAGAATAACCATTTCAGCTGTTAACACAACGAAATGCGGAAACACGTGAGAATTTACGACATTACGCACGCATATCGTCGACAACTTTTGCACAACGCGAACTGCAAAGAACATTTTTACGACAACCGAAATTCACTGAATGGAGTATTATGAATACGACCCTGGCGAAACCCAATGACTAATCTCAAAATGAAATGCCTAACGACAAACACGAATTTTTAACGCCATTCGAGAATTTAAATGCGTAAAAATTAGTAGCTATATATCCACAGCAATCATAACAAAGTAAGATATTCTCCCGAACGATCTCTCAAGGTTGTCAGCAATACTTTCAAAACGAAACGCACGCAAACTCAACACACAAGATCTCGCCAAACTCCAAAGTATCGTCGCCACCACAGATAGACGGTACAGCTGCCAGCGGATAAGCAAAAACGATGAAAATCATCAAAGTCCTCAGTTTATTCCTGTTCAAACTAATCCTTGACGTATAAGGCCACGTTGCACTTCCACAGAACGAACCAGCAGCACTAGCATTCTGTCTCAACCGAAGCGTTTTGGTGGACGGAGACCGCACCGTAAATTGCACACCTAGCTTCGAGTTTTGATGACACCAGTTCTAAACAGGGAACACTGATTCCTGACGAAGTCAGGTCGATTCGCCACAATAATGAGGCTATGTTCCTCTCTTTTCGAGTAGGATGAGCCCTCTCCCTACCTGTAGTCAAAGATATTACTAATCCAGTTGAGTATCCGTAACCAAAACATTAACCCCGGAACCCTCATGGATATACTACGCGCGAAGCTGATAGATATGTTGGTAATGCACAAGATCCCCAGAATCATAGTACTGACGCACAGAAGCAAGAGTACATAACTCTTTTTATAACAGAAACCAATGCTTTGTTCACCGCTTATTTCGGCTGATAACAGGGCCCGCCGAAGATGCGTGTTAGTGGTAATGCTACGGAGTGTTTAATAAGGAGGCTTTCCTATTTGAATTCTCGCATGCAACCAAAGATTTTCAAAAATAAGAAAACGATCTATTGACTTACCCCAGATCACCCAGAGGCGTTCTAACAAAACATGCGAGAAACCTCTTACCCAGAAATAAGGAATAATGCAACCACTTTCAAACACTTATCCATTTAGTATAACGATTGAGTCTCTCAGTCTTTGCGATCCGCTAACACTGAGGAGAAAGAATGCAATCCTGCGATAGGAGTCGTGCTACTCTTGCCAGAAAAGAGAACAGTGCAATAATGGTCTATCACGGCCGTGAACCAATGGGCCATAGTTCGAATCGATCTCTAGGAGCCAAGGACAGTTCTGTCTTATATACGAAGCAGCCATTAAAGGCTATGATTCCTCAATGCGTTGGACTTTCCAAGCTAATGCTCGTTTCCGGCTCTGAACAGGTTAACACCTTCGTCTGATGGTCCGAGCGTATGCCTAGTGTATATCCGAATATCATAATCCGGATCTGATGACTCATAATTACCTCCCACGTCCTGTTGCTAACCCAAGCACTTCGCTCAAGAAACGTCAGTGTCATTGCTGATACGGAGTACGTCAGATATATCGAAGAACCCGCACTGCAGAAGCAGACAAACCGACTCTACCTAGTCTAGTTCTGCGAGTGCATCCCTGATTCGAAATAATGCTTGCACAATCCGAGGAGAGAACACTGCAGTACAACAGTAGTACACAATCAATCGGGACCAGGTTTTAGATTGCGCAATCACAAACAACGCTTCCCTTATGTTAATCTATCAATCTTTTCTCTCCCTATGTAACGTTGACCTATTAAATAATAAACCACCGATTTAGAACGAATACTGGGTCCACCCCTAGTCTCAATTTTGGATTCAGCACTTTGTCAAATGGCTCGAGAGTCTCTCTTCGATCTCTGTCTCT
>CAJDSM010054677.1:0-14209 GCA_903981925.1 Ostrea lurida | reverse complement strand
CAAATAGACTGTACCACTTCATAATCAAGCTTCCATTCGTAGTTTTGAGACCTTGAGCTTGCCAATAACCCCTGCCCCCCCCCCCCCCCCCCCCCCCGTGCGTAGATCTGTAAAGCTATATAACAAATGCTAACAAAATGAGCTATGTTGCACTCAAGGCGTTTGGCGGCGTTAAGGAGTTTGGGCGAACAATCTTAACGAATTTTATAAAAAATCGACTGAAAATTTTGGCAAAAAACTGTTATTAATCTTAAATATTTTTTTGGTTTTTTGTTTAAGATATGGCTGGTATCATAAATGTCATAAAACTATCAGGAAAAGACTTCTCAAACGCAACACAATTTTATTTCTTGGGAGTTTTTTTTGGAGGGGTACCGATTTTATGTTTTGCAATAATCAATTATATCGCAATTTTCTTGTGATTCAAAACGGAATTGTCATGATTTGTCATGGCTATTGCGGTATGAATATCTCTCTTGGCGGTTGTTGGGACCGCTTCTGGATTACTATGCGCAGAGCAGGCCATGCCTCTAGTCGGGGTACCCGGCTAAAAATGTTTAATTACTAACACATTTCATCATTGACCATTTCTGGCCCCATCCTAATACCAAAACCCTTACACCTAGGATTATGAGATTTACAATCATGATAACCATTTATTTTCACATTGATATCAATAGCATGAAAGACGTTTTTCAAATGATCTAAATATAAACACTATGTACCAATTTGGGCCCCACCTTGGGGTCAGTGGCCCTACACCGGGGATCACCAAAATTTACATTTTTAGCAGAGGCCTCCCAGTTCTACATCCCTATGCATTTAGTTTTTCTTATAAATGTGCGGTTGTAAAGAGGATTTTTGATAAATGGTCAATTTTTGACAGTTTTTGTCCCGCCCCTGAGACCCCAGGGCTGCAAAATTCTTGAAATCTATATTTTTTGTGTATCTTGATCCAAAGATGCTTCATACCAAATTTGAAAAGAATTGGAATGGTAGTTATCAACAAGTTAAAAATGTTCAGTTGTTAACGCACGACGGACGAAAATCAATTACAATAAGTCACCTGAGTAAACTGGATCCTGGTGTAGCTTTCAATTAACATGCTATCTATTATGATGTTCACAATGAATAAGGTACATGTAATTTGGGATGAGAAAGAAATAATTTGTCTCAATATGAGTGCAAGACTAATAACATGATATGTCAAATACAAAATTCTTAAAGTCATCAAACCCTTTCCTAATCCTCATCCTTCTACTACTTATGAAGTTAGGCTCTCTGAATTATTGGTTCCTCAATATTTACAGTTTTTAAAATATTTACTCTTACCTTCATCAAGCTCTCTATATCTTTGAATTGATGGTGGGATTCCCTGTTGAAGAAAAATTGATTACGTTATGTACAGCCCACGAGGTACAAGTAACAAATTCTAGAATGGAACATGAAACAATACATAATTACAGCAGTTGGCTCCTCCCTCTACACCTCAATACCACATCGTGACGGCATACCAGCTTCCAAAAAAGCACTTGATAACAGAGAAACTCCGTCTATACCTACCTGGATCATACTCCGTTTCCTTCACCTCATCTTAACCAAGACATGCTTTGAATTTAATGGAAAGTACTAGTATGGCCATAAAATGCGCATCAAACTACGCCATCTTATTTATGGTACATACCCTTGAAAGTGCAATTTCTACAAGTGGAATTGAAATAGTTATGTGGTTGGAGATATATTGCATGACATTCAGTGGCGATTCCAGGATTGGTCGAAAAGGGGGGGGGGGTCAGGGGCGGATCACTGAATCTGGTTAGGTGGGCTGTGAATTTTTTTTTTCAGGGCAGGGGGTCTGGTGCCGCCTTAAGGCCCCATTGGGTCCAGAGCAACGCACCTGGTGGGGTTCCGGGGCAAGCTCCCGAATTTCAGTGATTGTTTGGAGTAAATTAATCATGTAGCTGCTCATTAGTAGTTACCACCCTCTCCAGGGCCCGTAACCAAGGATTTCCAACCTCTATCGTCCACTAGCTGTTCCAGGATAACGCTTGTAGCCGGGTTCAAGGGTACGCGAAATGCTTAGATGGATCCAGGAGGGCCCTGGTAGTGGTCCAGGGGGCGAAGCCCCGGAAAGCGAGAGAATTATTAGTAATCTTCAGGTTTTAAAATGGGGGGTGTCTGGGGCTCAGTTCACCGCCTGGTTGACGCCATGATCTCTTACAGAGCCTAATGAAGGCAGGTTAAAATTGTGACCTAGATTGACCGAATATTGACATTTCCATATCACGCAGTTACCTTAATCTTTGAAGAATTTTAGTGGGGACGCTTCCCCCCCCCCTTATAAATCCGCCAGAGTCGCCGTCCGTTGTAAAAGACTCTAGCTTAGGTCTGGGATGAAAGCCCAAAGGGGGCCACCAGGGGGCGAAGCCCCGGAAGCTTCTCTGGGTTTTAGAGCTTTTAGAGGTTAAATTAGCCTGACATTTTCTTTATCTGGACGAACAGCAGCGAGAACCTTTATGTCTCGTCTAAACGAAATCCATTTTCTGGACACCACCGTAGGCATGGACACCCAAGGGAGACTTTCCACAACTCTCTACACCAAGCCCACGGATGTTACACTACAACTCGAATCATCCTAAGCTTATGGTAAAGGAAGTATTCCTTTTCAAGTCAATTGGATTATTTATTGTTTTACGTCCTCAGCCGAGAATATTTTCACTCATATGGGATGTCACCAAGTCAGTGAAGGGACAAAAGTTTTAGGCCTTATGCTCGCCAACTCAAGGGCCTTGAGCAGGGAGATTCTTTATCGTGCCACCATGATGTGAAACGTACCTCTGGTATTTTGCGGTCTCATTCCGAAGCCGCCCCATTCAGTCGCCTCTTAAGACACGTCAAGGGGATGCTGAGGACCTATCTAACCCGAATCCCCACGGGTTTCTTTCAATCAAGCATTAAGAATCAAGCATTAAGAATTAGAAGAATATGCACTTCTGACAATGAATTTGAGTTACATGCAGCTAAATTAAAAGAACACTTTTTAGCTAGAAATTACCCGCCGTCCTTACTCGACGAAGCAATAGAAAAAGGTAGGAGACACAAAAGCAATGAAACATCTATCGGGAACAACGATCCACAAAAAACCAATGCCATCCCTTTAGTGACTATGTTATAACACACACAATCCGGACTTCCGATCTATCATTAATAACATTCTGTCTGAAACTTTAACCACGGCTATAACTTTTGAATCGTAAGTACTAGGTCTTTGATATTTCACATGTATATTCCTTATGACAAGACCGTTTTGTGGGTACCAAAATTATTGACCTCCTGACCTTGAAGTTGGAGATACTTTTCAAAACCTATAACCTTAGCTATAACTTTTAAATGGTAAGTACTAGGGCTTTGATATTTCACATGTATCTTTCTTATGACAATACCTTTCCGTGAGTGCCAAAATTTTTGACCTCCTGACCTTGATCTTGAACTTTGACCTACTTTTCAAAAACATTACTATTAGCCATAACTTTTGAATGGCAAGGGATAGGGCTTTCATATTTCACAAGTGTATTCCTTATGACGAACTGCCAAAATGTGTGACCTTGACCTTTGAGCTACATTTTAAAACCTTTAACATTGTCCATAACATTTGAATGGTAAGGGATAGACCTTTCATATTCCATATGCATAATCCTTATGACAAGCCCCTTCCACTGGCATGTGGAATACAGGGGCATTCGTGTTTCACAAACACATCTTGTTATACATGTTTTTACTAATTCCTGTCGTCTATAATTTGTAGATAAAAGATTCATCCCTGGAGATTGATGCATTGTTTGCAACTTTGAGCATTGTTATGAATGCAGATGAGCGACGTATTTTCGAGCGGAACGTGATTATAGGCTGACAAAGAAGTAGAAGGCAACGGGTGATACTTTGAATACAAAAGCGAAGTCAACATGGAGCTCACCACTTCCGATCACGTGAACATGAAAGGAAAGTCAGTTTTTGGGCAGAGAGGTTTCCCCACTAACACTCCCTTACCCCCCCCCCCCCCCAACTATACCAAGTTTCAAGTGTGTCAAGTGTGCCGAATGGCCCTTTTCTGTTTGATGTGTAAAATGTCACAAAACATCTGTAATTCATTAATTTAAAAATCACAGTTCAGGTAAATCAGGTACGAGTTGAACTACCGTTACGCAGGCCGTTAAATGAGAAGTGCTCTTCAGTCGCTACCAATAAAACAGCAAAGTATACAAGATGTACAGCATAGGGTTAATTGATTGGAAGAATCACGATCTAATCTACAAAATGTAGGAGAAAGCTTAAGAGAAGATCTATGCGGCGCTGACAGACTAGAACTGAAAATAGTATATGTTGCACAACAAGCAGAGGACTCTGTGCAAAATATTTATGAAATTCACTAGGAATACCAAAGCCTTCGTTGAGAGGTAGACTTCTTAAAAACGCCATCGTCATCAAACTGGATAGGAAAGTGACTGAACAGGATAAAGAGATGACCAACCTTAAAGGCCGCTCTATGCGAGAAAATCTGATGATTTACAGATTTAAGGAGAGGTCAGATGAAAATTTGATGGTAGATATTCCAAAAGCAATCAAAAAGGAATATGGTGTTGAACTGAAGTTTGCACATGTACCGCATTGGCCCACATGGACGTGGAGGTGGACTAAATCAACCTCGTGCAATAGTGGGAAAGTTGGAGAAATATGAGAAAAAGGAAGAAACTCTACAGATTCAGAAATGTTCGGCAAGCATCAAAGGAAACTCCATTCTACGTAATAGCACAGTTTCCCGCGGCACAATTGGAAGAAAGGGAAACATCCGTTCGAGCTTCAGCGGAATATTCGTCCCAAAACATCGAAATTCGAATTCGTGGAAACAATAGGTTTTCAAGAACAACGGGAGTGTTTACAAAGAGAAGGCACTCGTTTCAGGTGCAGAGGATGTTCTACGAATTGTGACGACAAGGAGTTGGATGAATCACAAGAAATCAAAGTGGCATTCAGTGAGGAAAAGCGGAAACGTGGAAGTACATGTAACTTCATCGCTAGCGGCACTTCCGTAAAAGTTGCACAACTTCTATAAAAATATGTTCCTTGCCAAGACACGCTCAGGCACATCATAGCATACTAATATACATATTTCAGGACAGAAGGCAAAGTGATTGGAGGGTCGATGGATGATGGCGAATTCGGAGCCGGACGAAACTTATTCCAATAGATGTAACAACATGGGCACAGTAGTGACAAGGTGGTACCGGGTGAACATTTAGGCGTAGCACGATTCAAAGTGATGAGGGTACTAGTAGAACAAGTTGTCCAACAAAACAGAAAAAAAATCGGCTTAATGTTTCGTTTATTCAAACATTCGCATTTATACACATGTATGCTCAAATGAACTTCCGGTTTTGCATTTTTAACAATCCACAGGCTTGTAAGTTACTTTTATTTATTAGAGGTTAGGGAACATCCTTGTGGCCTTTTCACTTTTCTTTATGGTATTCACAATATTATTCGTATTCAATGTTATTTATGTACAGTATGTATGTGTTGGTATGAATGTTTTTTAGCCAGGTACCATAGCGTAAGCTATGGTCCAGCTATAGGCATGGCCTGCTCTGCGCGTAGTAATCCGGAAGCGACACCAACAACTGCCAAAATAAACCCACACTCTTTATAATCAATCCATCGTGGTTTGATTTTGAATGTCAAATCAATGATAACTCTTTATAATTTAAAACAAAAAGTTTTTATATTTCAAAACAATTGAAAGCAAAGTCGTATTGTAGTTGTAAGCGGACAGTTTAAAAGAACTCTAGTGGAAGCTAACGAGGCCTTTCTGCCTGATGTGTAGTTTCTTCTTGATCACGCAATTTAAAGCCAACGGGCGAGCAGCGGTTAGCACCTGGATTGGGACCGCTACATGTTACACCTGAGAATTTTTCAACACATATGTGAGACGTCACCATTGCCCAGGTGAAGAGCTTTGCAAAATTAGGTCTATGCCCTTTTCAAGAGCAGAGAAATCACTTACTGTGACACCGGCATCGGTTTTTGCGGACATATAATCAATCAGTTATCTGCTTTTATCTATTAATGTCCAGGGATGTATGATTCACATCAAATAGAAAAAACAAAACAAAATACATCCAAAGACCTGCACACACACACACAAAAGAACACAGCTTATAACTGTAATGATTAATTAAAACTTGTGTCAAAAGCATTATCAGTTGAAGTCTGAAGGCAATATTTAAAATATGACAAAGGCACAAAAGGATTTTTACAATCCTTTCCTGTTCGCTTGCAATGTCAAGGTTTTTTTTCATCATATTGTAGTTTTATTATTCGTTGGGGGGGGGGTGGTGGGGGTGTTTATTTTGTTTTTTTATTTTATCCTTTTGTTTCTTTTTTCTTTTTTTTTTTTGTGTGTTTTTTTAGTTGTTTGGGTTTTGTTGGTTTTTTTTGTTTTTTTTGTTCTCTTGTTTTTTTTTTGGGGGGGGGGTGTTTTTTTTTTTTTTTTTTGTTGGTTTTTTTTTGGGGGGGGGTTTCGTTTTTTGGTTTTGTGGTGGGGGTTTTTCAAATACATAACCCGGCTATCAGTACCATTAAGTACTAAATGATTTTATTACTTGGTAGGTTTAATGTGTCAGTGAAAATGGTACTTAAATTGCTTCTCTTTTGTATTTATCTGACGCCAGTTCTTTTCTCTTTCTTTTCTTCCCTCAAAGTTAGTAGTACAAGTCTTATTAAATGAGTTTACTCAATATCACTCATTTAACTGTAGAGGGTCTTTAATGGTTTAGAAAGCAGAAAATCCATATACGATTAACAAGACACACATTTTACAATAATGATGAGTACAAAGGATTGTCAGATCATATAGGGGTATGAAGTTACGAATACATGTAAGACAGGTAAAGCTGATTCCATAGGCGTGACATAAACTTTTTCGAATTTTGAATAAAATCAAGCAATCAATACCTGCATGAAATAGGAACTTCTTAGCAAATTGAACCTAAAGATAGAAAAATGTAAAAGAGTACAGATAACGTTCAGTGATCATAGCAATACAAAAACACGGAGTTGGGCAACCACGGACCCCCTGGACACAACCAGAGGTGGGATCAGGTGCATAGGAGGAGTAAACATCATTGTAAGCCTGACTTATAAGGGGCTCAAATGGCAAAATCCTTCAAATGATCTCCAAAAAACATCAAACCGACTTATAGGCGAGTATGTACGGTAACCATATTTTTCTGAAGAATGCAACTGTTTATAACTTATTAAAAAGTCTAATCTTAAATTTTACGTGAGGAATGATCGTGATAGCATTTTTGAAAAGTATTACGTTTTGATAAGCCGGGTGCATGCTGGGATAAGTCATCGAATATAACCCGGTATCCGATGTCGGGGTCTGGTAATATCGGTATGCGGCAATGCTTTAACAATTGATGACATGTTTTAGCAAAGTAACTCATAGCGGACTGATTTTTTCTTGTTAATGTTAGGACATAGGTACAGATTGTACTTACTAGTATATAGAATACTTTCTAGTTCAACCTTAACAATAAAAAACACCAGAGCCTAGAGAAACATGACAGAGTGATAGAACGATGCCAGAAACGAAGAATTGTACATCCACTGGCAAACAGGATAGTCCATGATTGATATACGACTATGCCAATATTGTCACGTTTTTGAAGTGGTGTAAAATGACAGAATAACAATTAAATACACGCTCTGACCAATTATGTATCTTTTTTTTATTTCGGGCAGGAGAAATTGATAGAAATACCTGCCTTAAGGGTGTGTCCTGCCAGAAGAGGTGTACTCAATGGAAAGATTTTGTGAAGACTTGTACTGAGCAATCTGGCCACAAATTTTACAGGATATTGTAAATTATTTCTAGGCTTTAAGTAAATTTTAAAGATGAAATCGGCATCTATTGCAATCAAAGTGAAAGGTATACATATTCTATACCAAGCATAACACATTGCATTCCATGCTTGTGGCATGGCGAGGACTTACCCTCTCAAATGTAGAGTTTTCTCTGATTTGTCGTTCCGTGAGGGGAAGGTATATCATATACCTTTGCAATGTGTTCCCTCCACTCCAGAATAAGTGTCTGACAATATAAAGAATTTAAGGTAAATATTTTTTTTAAAAATCGATAAAATAAGATGCACTTGTAAGTAGAATGGATAGAAATGGATGGACAAGTTGATAGATGGATGAATAGATTGAGATGGAATGGTATGGACCCCGACTTTTTTGGTTGGAAAGCGAGCGTCCTAATCTATGTCCAATGGGCTTTTCCTTGATTTTGTGAATGGAAGTTCAATATGACAAATGGAAATAATGAATAGTAATCAATGTCATTATCCAATACGGAAATACAAAAAATGCGTCAAAGACAGAAATTGGCCCGGTTGCTGTAAATAATGTTGATTTCTATTTTTGATGAATGAAGTTACATGGAATAAATTTCACCAAAATTTTCTATGGCCTTATAGGATGCTTAACAATAAGAAAAATCAGCTATTAACATACATGTAATAAGATAAATCATAAAAATAACACGGGTCATTACCAGTATTCGAAAATCTTTGCACTAATATGAATAATAATGCTAAAAAAATTCGGTAAACAGGAAGTAGGTGTCAGACAGGTCTGAAATCGGATCCCTCGATATGGGACCCACCCGCTGATTGATAAATGTCAAATGTCATGAGGCTACGATAAGTAATTGCTGAGTAAAGTGTTACGAAAATTTGCACTGATTAAGAATAACACTGGAAAATATTCTAAGTCGGTAAACAGGAAGTAGGTGTCAGACAGGCCTGGAAATCGGACTCCCAACGATATGGGACCACCCGCTGATGATAAATTTGAAATGTCATGAGGGCTACGAAAAGTAATTACTGAGTAAAGTGTTACAGAAATTATTTCCCCGCCCGCCGCGCTATTTACCATTCTATAAGCCGGTTTCGCATTGTGCAACCCAGCCAATTAAGAGTTGGGCAAAACTACAAAGCTACAATGTTTACAGTTTAGAATCAATCACCATTATACTAGCACTTTTTTTGTTTAAAATTGTATTGAACGACAGTAAATTATGTAGTGTTTTGTACCAGACATGAAGGAGACAATTTGCCATATACTTTGGGAGTGTCCAGATGTTCAAGACCCATTGATATATTTTATGAATATTGTCAGGCATGTTCGTCTCTTCCTCTCTCTCTCTCTCCCGTCTCTCCTCTCTCTCTCTCTCTCTCTCTCTCTCATCTCTCTCTTCTCTCTCTCTCTTCTCTCTCTCTCTCTCTCTCTCTCTCTCTCTCTGTGTTTTATTGTACAAGTTCTGAAAAACTCAGAACGCCCACGACAAACACGACCCCCCCCCCCGAAATATACCAGAGGTGGGACAAACTCCGTAGGAGATGTCAGTGTCCCCTGTCGACCGGATCACACACAACCGTAAGCCCTTTATCTTGATTATGTAAATGGAGAAATCCGTTGTCAAATTAAGTGTGTAAAGAACGTCTATTTAAAACATATTGGCATGAAACACGTCAAGACAGCATTTTCATTAATCCCCAAAATATCATAGAGGTTTTCATTCAAACAATGTAATTAGATTAAATAAAATCCTTCATTAGTACGAGTGTGTGATAGGGAAATTCCACCGAGGGGGACAAAATTTCGCAGTCCTCAGACAGCAAATCTTGTTCCAGAGGTGGACAATCCTATCCCACAGAGTAGAATAATGAAATATTTTCCTCACATTTTATTCATTGTTTAGTGCATAAAAATCAGGAGCTTTTGGGGGATTAGAATTACTAATATTCTTCCTTTTTATAATTTGAGGACCCTCTCTACACTACACACATAAGAGCTGGTAATTTTAAAGCAATTAGAGTTATCTGCCCTTAGTTCTAAATTGAAATATACAGTAATATTGTGGGTATTACCAAATTCTTAATCGTTTCAAGCATTTGTAACATGTCAGTAGGTAGATAAGTTAACTGAACTCTTTATTTGCATGTTTTATTTTCATTCAGTGAGCAATGGTGATTTCTTTTTAGCAATACTTCAGTATCTTTGAACATTTTCTTGGAGCTAAATGGGCCGTACAATATTTAAAAAAACTACTTAGATAAACTTAAATATTAACACCTTAATGTGATTTAATTTTCTCAGTGTCTCAAAAAAATTTCGTTAATAGTGTTATAGGGGGTCCTTAAAGCAAAAACTAATTAGACAGGTTAGAAAGAAGCATACCCGAAAATGGTCACACTGTTTACTAAGTGTAAACTAAAAAAAACTCAAGGCAGTCCACCAGAAAGCCCATTATCAAATTGAAATTTAAAAGAAACAATGTAAAACACTTTACCTTATCGTTGCAAAGTAAATAATAGGAAATATATGAACGTCGCAACACGCGTGAGATTAATAGAATCCTTCATTACTACGAGTGTGGATAGGGAAATTCCACGCGAGGGGACAGATTCGCAGTCTAGGACGAGGCTTTGCCGAAGTCCTAGACAGCGAATCTGTTTCCCGAGGTGGAAATTTCCCTTCCCACACGAGTAAATAGATGAAGGATTATTTTCTCACATTTTATTCACTGATTAGTGCGTAAATATCGGGAGACTTGAGGAAATTTACAATTACCAATATCTTAATTTGAACTTTAAAAACAACAAACTAATTAGGACAGGCAGAAAGAGCATACCTGAAAATGGTTTACACTGAAGTGTTAAACTAAAAACGTCAAGACTGTCCCCCCGAAAGCTATATCAAAATTGAAATTAAACGAAACAATATAAAAAGTTTTGCTTCACCGTGTAAACGTAAATCATAGGAAATGTATGACGTCACAAAGAAATGACACGTCCCGGCAGCAGTGTGAGATCAAAAAAATCTCAACATGGCTGTCTCACATGGGTAAAAGTCGGTGCTCCACCTGGTTGAAAATTGTAGAGATAAAGAAAAATCTCACATGGTTTAAAGTCGGTCTCACACCGGTAAAAAAAAGTGAGAGACATAACAGTGGGTACAATGATGGTTATTGACCTAGAAATACCTCAGATTGTACGTAGACTGTACACGATGGAACATACCGTATGTACTGTAGCTTCCTCCCCCACTGACGTTGTCCGATATTTCTAAAAGTCTTTCACGCAACGCCTCCAGTTTTAGTCTTTGATCTGGTTCTCTAGCAAGTCCCTCCAAAATTAGACCCTGGACCCGCCTTGGTCGGTTGAATCCTTGAGGTTTAAGGTGAGTAAAGACAATCTAAAACAAAGAGAAAACGCCATTAAATTACTATCAAATTCATCAAGTTTTCTACATTTTTTTTACAGGCAACGTACATGTATTTCAACCCACAAAAAAGTCCTTACATTGATAATCATATCGTCAATGTCCGCATCGCTTATGTCCGAATACGGCCACGCGGCGTAGTTGAGGATTTCGTCTGCTAAAATGTTGACGGACCAAACGTCAGTGTAGATACTGTAACGTCCCTCTAACAGGCTCTCAGGAGCCGCCCACCGAGTGCAGACTCCGCTAAAGTCCAGATCTGAGGAAATGATAGTATTATATACATACTGGTTCAAATCTTAAATATATTGATGCATAATTCATAGAACACTATTGCCAACCCTTACCAATTAAGCCGCTTACTATCCCACCACTAGGGAAATCTGACGGCTTGGCCGCCATCTCAAAGTTTTTCAGTTTCAGGAAATATCCATTTTCTGTCATTGTGCAACCGAAGGACGCAGTAGTTATATCCCTGACGAGACAGCCTTTGCTATGTACATATATGATTGCCTGCACAGCTTGTACGATAATTCCTATGAGGTCTGCAATTGGGATTATCTTCCCTTTGTCTCTAGTCTCCAGGAGGCGTCTCTGTAGATTGTCTCCTGGTAATCTCTCTTTGATGTAAAACTTGGGCAAGGACTGGTTGAACGCCAGAAGTCTTGCCACATTTCTGTGCATATCTTTGGATTCAATTTCTTTCAACACTTGCATTTCATTTTCCAGTCTTTCTTGTCTCATTGAACTTTCCCTTGTGTTGGATTTTGGGGAGGTATTATCATACAAATCCAAATGATTTGACTCATCTGAGACAACTTCGAATATGCAAGTGATAGATGCATCCACATTACAAAGCGTACATTGTTTGCGTTCAAAACCAATATTCAGAGGTGAAGCTGAAGTACACGTATCAAACACCAGTCCACATTTGTTTAAAAGCGTCTGTATGTGATCCTCCGTGATTGTCTTTGAAATCGCTATATCTCTTCTTTTGGCGATTTCTCTGTATTTAGATTGTATTCTTTCATTGTGGTGAAACAACAGGCAGCGGGAGGTACTAAAACTTTCAGGGGAAAAGCACTCACGATTCAGCATTGAAAACAATTTATCTTCACCCTTTTCGAGTATCTTCAGTTTTACTGCAATAAAGAAAGTATTAACAAATGCAAGGACACCATAAAGAATGTTAAATTGTACATAGTAATGAGTTTGATATCGATGTTTATATAGGTAACTTACCATCAGAGTGTTCCTGTTCTAATATGTGAACTATAAAGAAGCCAAGCAAACGTTGGTACCATTTCTTCAGTCCCTCGTCATTATATCCATCCATGAATGAAGACAAATCTTCCATTTTCTGAACACCGGTATTGAATTTTGACTGCTGTCTCATTACCTTAATTCCAAAAATAAAAGACTAAGATAAGGTATAATGTTAAAACATTAAGATGCACAAATGTATCTCACTATTCGAGAATATAATGTTTAGCATTTAACCATGTTGTGCGCTGTATTTGTGTATTCATACTTGACATACCAAGACATTAAAAGTATTCAGTTGAAAACAAAAATAGTATAGTATTCTCTACCAGATTCCCTGTATGATAAAGAGCAGCAAATCCTTCGATACATATATCACTGTCTTTTCTTTTAAAAGAGGGAAGGAAATCATTCACATCTTCGCCCTTTAATAAAACTTTCGTCCAAGTCCACATCTTCTAAATCAAAAATGCATTTCGTCATCTTGCAAAAATGATAACGTCGGGGTCTTCCTTTCCATAACACGTTTCTTCTTGTATTGGATAGCACGACAATACTTTCCTGAATGCATGAAACCCATCATTGACTGCTTCAATAGCCCATAGGTAAATAAAGCAGTTGAACATAATCCCGAGTTGAATTAGAGGCTGGAATATGGAGGATGTTTTCTTTGTCTCTGAGATGACTGTGAATAACTGAATAGTACCTGTCTCGTACAACATCATCATTTCATCTGTGGAAAATTTTCCCTGATCAGCATCAATCATAATCTCTGTTAATTCGTTAATGCAAAGATTTCTAACCGATTTGTTTTTGCATGAGAGCAGATTGAACAGATCTGCAATTCTATTATTTCTTTTCAGATCTGGCAGAAGACAAGCTGTGATATATTTTAATAAATCTTGCTGGACTTCTGTCGGTGCAGTGGTCATATCTATGCTTATCTTGTCGATGGATAGTTTTTCATAGTTTTCTGTAACAATTAAAAAACGTAAAAATAATGCAATTTGCTGTCGAATTTACTGAGAGATATTTTGAAGCTTGTGCTATTTCATATACAGTACCTACCTCGAGGGGAGTAGAAAAACTTGGAAATTGCGGATCCCTGACAGTCTTGGTGGTATGGTAAAAACGCATGAGCATCCATAAATGCTTCTTCCAAAGTGGTGCCCTTCTTTATGATTCTGTGAACGTTGCAAACAGGTGTGTATCCATACTCATTATCGCCCAGGTCATCCATCCGTCTATTGGAAGCCTTGTGTTGTAAAGGAAGATCTCCGATGGCAACTTTGTTGAATATCTTTCCTGCATTATTCGCCCGTGGTTTGATGATTCGAGCTTCCGGTAAGGGAGGCGTATGTCTTAACGGCCAACAGTTGTATGTTGGATCTATGAAGTCGTAGTGCAAGCTGTCGGCAGTTGGACTTTCTGTTGATTTATTAAACATATCAGTTGAAAGCAATTGTAAGTGGATGCTGTAGCAATTAAGATTTGTTTTTATTAAAAACAAATGTCACCCTTCCTCCCCAAATTGAAAGTGCTCCAAATTACTACCACCTTCTTTAGTGTACTGCATGGTATGGAGAAGAAAGCACAA
>CAJDSM010054674.1:6566-17241 GCA_903981925.1 Ostrea lurida | reverse complement strand
TTTCGTTTGAGGAAACACGTCTCTAATGGCGACATCAAAAACAATCATCCGTTTAAGGAAAATCATTGCTGCAGTGAATCTAAATAAAAATTGTTAGTTTAGTGTACAGAGGCAAATTCATTTATGCGTAATTTGTCGAAATACGCAGAACGTGTGTAACACATCCCCACTTTTGACCATGAAAATGAGAGAGAGAGAGAGAGAGAGAGAGAGAGAGAGAGAGAGAGAGAGAGAGAGAAGAGGAGAAGAGAGAGAGAGAGAGAGAGAGAGAGAGAGACGAGAGAGACCGCAGTTTTTGTGTGTATACAGTCCTCTGAAACGTTCTACTTTAACCATTTTCCTGTGCGGTCCTGCGTGGGTCACCGGTCACAGTTTTGAGGTCAGCGTGCGGTCAACCGTTCCGGGTCAGCGGTCCAGTCTCATGTGCCGTCAGCATTCAGGCTTTTTTTCTTTGGCATTGACATTCGGAACTCCAAAGAGAAAGCATAGCTACATGTACTTTAAAGATGCTGCCCTTTTTGTTTTAATGCCATCTTTTAGGGGTGTTTGTTATGCAGGTATAATATGATTCCTTGTGCCCGTAAATCCTGAAGCTTATACATGTAACACTCGTAATCCTGGTGTCGTTACAGTGCTATAAAAAAATACTGTGTTACAAGGGGGTACATACCGTCGTTGTTTGTTTATGCATATATTTTTAGGGGTGTTGTTAAATTGCAGGTATATTATCCTCGTGCCCTAAATTTTGAAGCCATGCATGTGTATGTTACGCCGTAATCAATGATGTCGTTACAGTGCTAATTACCAAACTAACAGACAAAATATAACGAATATGTATGCCCAAAATACGAAACCTGGCGAAAGAAAGAAAAAAAAAATATATATATATATATTGTAGGCCATGCTGAGTAGTATGTTCTAAATCTTTCAAAGTCCGATAAATTTGGCTCAAACTGATATGGAATCACCGCACGATTCTCCAAAACAGTTTCTAATTCCTCCACAAAGCTTGGAGACTCACAGGAAAGCGACAATGATAACTTAGAAGAGTTAAAAACTAGAATCGATGTCTCTGTGTTATTCATTATCCGGTCTCACTAGTGTGACGTCACAGTAGGGGTTCCCCAAAATACCGGAAGTCGCACTTGACCGAGTTATTGATTTTTCACCAGACGCATATTAATCGACCCAGAACTTGGGTTTGCAAGCGAATTTTGACATCGGGTTTTCGACTACGTCTTTTGTGAGACATAATGATACTATAATCACCGATGTTGAAAAATGGTGGATATGCTCTTTAAGTTTAACACGTAGAATGAAACTTTAATGGGAGAAAAATAATACATCAATAGTCAATCCATGTGGAATTAGGAAATCTCACCCTCGGGGTTGGATATTTCGGTCATGATCTGACAGTGACGAGGTTTGCCAAAATATCCAATCCTTTGGGTGAGATTTCCCTAATCAGACATGAATACTCATGATGGATTTTTATAATCTTGATCAGGTAAACAGAGCAATCCGTAGCCAAATCAGTGTAAAAGCACGGCCTAACTATTATTGGTATGAAATACGTAAGATGGCATTTGACCAAATACGTTTCTTATCCAGTGTAAATAAATTTTGTGTTTCAGGTTAAAATTACTGTTTATTAAACAGATATTGGTCTTGAAAAATTAATAGAGTATGCGTCATGCATCGGTTAAAGTTTGCGACAGCTCACCTAACGCTGGTGTAGTGAAATTGGGTCTGTTAAAATTGGGTCTGGGGGCGTATTGCCCGAGGTATCACGCCCTTTTGCCGGAAGCCTGTCTTATACCTCGTGCTCTGGTACAGAAAGGACGTGTTTTTCCGTCTCTGGGGAATGTAATCAGCTGGCCCATCTACAAACTCGGGAAAGCACTGTTGTATTTGTTCGAGTTCTATTAGACCATTTAGAACGGATTGGCTACTTCGTTAATCAGCTAATGTCTATGAAAACCCTGATGGGTGAGGGTTTATCAGAATGGTTAGAACAGCTTGGCCATTTTCGTCGATCAGGCAGTGCTAAACAAGGCCCAGGTGGGTGATGGGGAGTTCTGTTTGTGGATACAGGAGATCATTTCCTACGTTAGCCTTACATATTTGGGTGAGGGGGGACTTATTGGTAGTGATACCCAGGACCAATCCCAGCCCTCCAGCATATGCCTGTCCGCAGGTGCGGAAGTTCCTCCGGATACCCCAGTCACCAGTACGCTTTCCAGGGGCAGTCAGTTTATACATCTCAGTTGCCAGGGTTCCATCTGAGTGAGGAAGATATGGGCAATGCAGACAGTATGCAGGTTTGTTTTGGTCGCTCGCCCGTCAACGGGTGACGGAATGTCGTGGCAGGTCTAGGTCGAGATCTTCATTGTTAGGCATGTCAGTATAGGACTCTGTAGTCTGATGGTAGGGACAGTCGGTGCATGTCAGCTGCGTCATATTCAGGGACTGGAGTTAAAATTAGGTCGGGGAAAGTGCTCCGTAAATCTTTGAGTGACTACAGTGCTGAAGTATCCGGTGTCGACAGTGTGTGTCGTGGGTTGAGACGCCAGTGAAACAGAGTGGTAGTGTGTCGGGGTAGGCAGTGAAGGTTTGTGGTCTACAGGTTTAGGTGTTCAGTTTGGCCGGAAGTGATTTAGTGGTCGGGAACACGGAGTCGGAACAGACCGGGATGCTACCTGGGACAGATGAGAAGTTGTGTGGTAGGCTAGGGGCACTGAGGCTGGTGTTGGTCATCAGGGTGGTTGGCTAGTGAACACAGCATATAGTGTTGGTTGCCTAAATGGTTTGACTTTTCGGGGTAACTCTGGCATTTTTTGAATGGTGATATGGACACAACTGTTGAGGCACGCAGTACTAGTACCTGGACATTGTGATAGGTATCGCACGTATCCCTGCTGAATATGACATGGAGGTTGGTCAATCTCGGATGCTGAGGACGAGATTGAAGATGAGGTTGCACTCCAGTGTTGTGTTGGGGAATCTGGGTTATTCCAGGCGGAGGTCGGTTTTTGCATGGAGGCTTGTGATAAGGTTTGGGGGACATTCCATGCGAGAGTGCGAGTGCGCAGGCTCTGGTGGAGACTGTTGCTGATGAGCACAGTCTGGTTGTTACAGATGCACCAGCCAAGTTGAAGCGATGCTTATCTGTTCGCTGAGGAACCTGTTCCGAAGCACCTGACAAGTATGCTTTGTGCTGGCCAGATGTTGTGACATTAACTGAGCGTGGTTCTGCGTCTGCGGGTTTGTGTCGTCTGGTTTCTTCGTGTGGGGAATTGAGTGCCTTCTCTGGCTGGAGAGAGTTCCACCCGACAAAAATCTTGTGTATAAACATGATGGCTTTGTTGTTAGTGGTTACGCGAGTTCCCATTGGTCGTGGAGGGTAGGCTTTGCGGTCCAGGTTAGGGGGGTCAGTAAACCAGGGACAACCCAGGTTTGATTATCGCAAGGGGGTGCGGAAGAAATTTTAATGAGTTGTGCTAGGGGTGTAAACTCCGCCACACTCAAGAGCCCCCAAAGTGCGGGGTGGGGTAGCCCTGCTATCTGTAGTAACCCAGCTGTTGGTAAGCGGGTTAGTTCCTTGCTGGAACTTGTGATGTCCGGATGTCTTGATGTATCCGATGTCCTAGGCGATTCCTGTCCTGATGACCTGGATGTCGTTGTACACTTGTGATTTGTTTGCGTCGAAAGTTCATTGATGATAATTTGTATATGATGGAAGTACTTTGATTTTTGTATCGTTGTTTGTAACACTGGTAGGACAGAATTTGGGGGGGGGGGTGTCAATGAATAGCTAAAGTATGTTTGGGTTTAGGTTATGTAGGGAAGGGGTTTTTGGAATTGGGACAATTCCTTCTCAAAAGGGGGGGGATGTAGTGAAATTGGGTCTGTTAAAATTGGTCTAGGGGGCGTATTGCCGGGGTACCACGCCCTTTTGCCGGAATAAGCAACCCGAATCTGTCTTATACCTCGTGCTCTGGTACAAGAACGGACGTGTTTTTCTGTCTCTGGGGAATGTGATGTAATTTTGGGTGGCTTTTGTTTAATATACTCGTTTTATACAGAGGAAGGTCTTGTCTTAGAGTTTCTTAGTGTTTATTCGGGGGTAAATCACTTTACTGGTGACGTATCTACACGAGGAAAAATATCCAAAGGGACGTATTAACAACATGTAAACAAATTAATTCGTGAAATTTATAATTCGTGATCAGAATAAAGACCTTGTGGGAGCCCGGGTTGAATAGGTCCTCAGTGCCCTTTGCTTGTTGTAAGTAGGCGATTAATGGTCCTTCGGATGAGACCGCAAAATCCGAGATCCGTGTCACAGCAGGTTAATGATCGCTCCCTGCTCATAGGCCGATGACGCTGAACAGATACCTAAATTTGCAGCCGTTCACCGGCAATGGTATTGCTCCCATGTGAGTGAAATATATTCTCAAGAGGACGTTAAACAGTATACAATCAACATGAATAAAGAAATAGATTGACGAGTCGAGTCAGTCCACACATTCTAAATTGGGCAATGTAACACTATACACAATAGCGTTTTCTGGCAGGTATTGCGGTAGGAAAATGTCTGCTTGGATACTTATCTAGAGATATGAATGCTGTCAGACAGCATGTTGGTACTGGTCTGAATGGAACTTGAACCAAGCATCTGTGGAATTGAGTGATTGCATGTAGTGAATTATTGACTATCGGTATACATGTCCAAATATCATATTAGTATTGATGTTCGATGTCCATACAGATAAACATATTTGGGATTTTAAAAGAAATGTTATTGGGAGGAATTTATATTAACTTCATTTCATAAGCATGACTTGAGGTAATATGCTGAGCGACTTTCAATTCATAAACATGAAACTTTTTAAAATATACATAGCCCTGGATTTGTTCACTGTAGTGAAATCCAGATTCGAAATTCCACTCACTAAATTTTTGATTCGAATTGATTAATCGTGGAAAGAACAGAACAAATTCGAAACTGACTAGGAACGTTGAACACTTACGGATCGGTTTAAGCAACATAATGAGAGGGAAAATTGTGCATATGCACACCAAAACAAAACCCAAATAGGGCATTCATATCTGCATTTTAATTACTTGTATTTTGTAAAGGCTTACAAAGTCTGTACACATTGTAGGAATGCGGTAATCGAGTAACACCACGTGCCAGCCCGATCAGATTCACTCGCCGACAACAAAAATTCTTGCGATGTAATTCAATATATATTCACATGCATTTGTTGTGTTTCCGTTACAATGAAGATTTTAAATTGTTACATCAATGAAGTAATTACATACGAACTCAGCGGGCGAGTTTTTGTGAATTGCGTCAATTTAGAGGGCCTAATTTTACAGGCCGCCCATCAAAGCACGATCCCAATCCGATGTATATTGAAATGTGAAAATGTAAAAAAATTATTTCTTTCACACCTGCCCCCAAACGTTATGAAATTCAAACTTGATCTGTAGTTTGACACTCTGAAACTACCCTGCAAGTTTCAAATGATTCCTCACAAGCTAAGTAAAAAAGTCTGGAAAACCAACGGGACAGAATGGGACAGATAGACAGACAGACAGACAGAGAGGAAAGACAGACGAAGACAACAAATAAGAAAGCTATAGTCCCCTCCGGTTTACAAACGGGTAGGGGACTACTAAAAAATGCTCTCGAACTGGCAACATTCATATTTACCAAAGTAAATGAGGAATAGAGAGACAGCAATACTAGATGTTTTTTGCTATTCATTCTCTCCGACAATCATTTCTTTGGTAATTAGGCCCGCCGAATACGGCGGAGCCTATAAGTAATCAGCTTTTCCGTCCGTCACAAAACAGTTTTCGCGCGATAACTCGAAAGGGCTTGCACCAATTAATATGAAACTTTAGGAACAGTTGTAATATCCATTCGAGGTCAGTTTTCCTTTCGATTCTTTGAAAATTTCTGATTTTTCGTTTTTGAGTTATGGAATTTTCTTTCTTATATAAAAAGGGAAGTAACTAAAAATGTTTGCAGAAACTTGTATGACAGCTTTGAGAGTGTTAGAATTCTTATCCTCTTGCAACTGGTTGTGGAGACTGCTGCGAGTCCATTGATACTTGTGTGTGTGTTTGTGTATGAATATCTGTGAACAAGATAAAAGCAAGGGTATTCATCAGAGGATCATCAAAACCTTGCACATATGTTTCCCATGGAGAGAGGATGTACCCTATTGATTTTCAAGGTCAGGGTTCAAAGGTCAAGTCTTTTATTGACTATTGCCAAAAATCTTGTGAACACGAATAGAAGCAATAGCATTCATCAGAGGATCACTATACCTTCCAGAAATGTTACCTATGGAGAGGGATGAACCATATTGATTTTCAAGTTCAAATCAAAAGTCAAGATCACTTAATGAGTACTGCCAAAAATCACTGAACAACATTGAAGACACAGCATCCATTCGAGGATCCATCAAACTTCCACAAATGTTGGCCATGGAGAAAGAATATGAAACCTACTGATTTTTTAAAGTCAGTTGATCAGAAGTCAAGGTCATTATGACTATTCTTCAAAAGATTATCTTGCGAACGTTTGATATAAGCAAGGTCAATTATCAAGGATCACTTAAACCTTCTATTTACTAATTAATGGCTCAACCAAGCGGGCCCTCTGTGATGTGGTTCACGATTCACATTTTTTCTAGTTATATTATTGATAATTATAAGATGTGATATTTGGTGCCTAAAACAATTTTATTCAGTAGGAACAAATCGAACATCATGTTAGGCAATCGCAAAGCAAACAGAAAATTTGGACCGCACGATGTGCTCCGACAACCACCTTCGCCATATCTGTGCATGGCCATCAAGGTTGCCAAGTTGGCAAGGGTTAGGAGTTGCGTGATGATAATAAAGTGGAAATGTTTCAAAGCAGGTGCTCTATGAATTGAAATACAAAAAGTAAACTTGAATCCATGGTTTTTAAATAACTTGTCACTAACCATAGTGAAACATATAGCGATTTTCCTTCAGAAAATTTCGATCAACAGAAAATAACATTGTTAACGGACATATGCATTGATCTAAATCCATCACAATCACGCTGAAAGTCAAACGTGATTTTTCTTTTCATAATTATATAGTTACAAACATTATGAGTACACTGCATAGTGTATACGGTATTACAAATATTAAGAAATACTAGGACATTTTTAAACAGAACAGCTTTAAAAGGGCATGGAGACACGTTTTGAGCTTAAAGATTGTTTACCATTTTTAGATTTTCATTTTAGTGTTTACAATGCTTCATATATGGTAGTTTCTACATGGTCAGCACGAAAATTGAACGTCATTTGGTTGAGTGCAAGCGAGATACAGCATTCCACAATTCTTCGCTATGTAAGAAGCCTGATCATGGTTTTGTTTACCTTGTATTACAATAATGCTAAAGTATACGTTCATTTAAAGCAGATTTTTTTCAAATTACAAGTCATTCTTAAAACAATTTAAATAGATTTACTAGTTGTCTCTCACATCTGAATTTTGTTTTAAACAATGATATTTCTCAATGTGATAGCAATCTTTATGTAAATGTAAACAACGGCTCGACCTTGTTTACATTGCAAAGAATTGTAAGTGCTGTATCTCACTTGAAACATCAACAAATGACGTCAAATTTTGCTGACCATTAGGAAATTAACCTAAGTGAGCATTGTAACATAAAAATGAAAATACAAAATCTAAACATTTTTAGCTCAAAACGTGTCCTGCCCTTAAGGTCATACACAACGTTCGTTACCTGTATATATTTTATAGATCTATTCTTAATATTAAAAATTCAATAAGTACCCTATAATATTCTTTGTAAGAAAAATCAGACCATATTTCCTGTGTTTTGGAAAAAGATTAATGTTTGTGTACTCGGTGACCCGTATTTTCTAAGGAACGCAACTGTGACCTTGGGTAGCCAGTATGATTATATTTTAGGACACGGGTGAACGTAAATACTTGTTTCTGTAAAAACTTAAGTTCAAAAATGCGTTTGTCTGATTATGTATAAGTTATATAATAATATTTTCTAGTGTGTTCTAAGAAATTGTGAAATATATAAAGACAGTGACTTGAGATGCAAAAGGTGAACACTCGTGATTCTTGATTTGTGATTAGATACTGGGATATTATTATTTTGTAGCCTGTACTGGAATATTGCCGTTCATTGGAGAGAATTCTGTATGTTAATTTGGATTTAATAAATTAACCGCCGGATCAAACATTGTAAGTTAGATTTTTTTTTTAAGTATTCAGAGAGTTAGTTTAATTTTATAAATAAATTTTATTGGTTAATTATGAATAAATTTAGTAAGACATGATTAGATAGGTTTGTTGTTGCATTCAGGCTTGTTTTTCATAAAGAGTAAATTTCTGAAACTCTGATTTAATCGCGTAACAATAACACGTTTATGGAAAATGTAATTGCACAATTCATACTTGAAGTCGAGTTACCTCTCTTAGGAAGAAAGCACAATTGCAAGTGCACGTGTACATATACATACTGCAAAAACAGTCAGTAGTTGGTAATAATTATATTCTAATCATCAGTTAAATAATTGTGAGAGATTGACATGATGTTGCGTTTTCTGATATCTCATATATAATTATCAATTGGAGTCTTCATATTTGGGAGATAAAAAATGTGAAATTGGACAAAATGAATATGTACATTGCGTAGCCCTTAATTGGATTAATTAACCAGAAATCAAAGCTGTTTAATCCAATTTTTTCCTAAGCGTATTAATACAGAAAAAGAATTCCACCTACGATTTGAGGCTCCTGTTGCCCATAGAATAGCTTCTCATTTCTCCAAATGGCATATTGACACAAATGTGTCACTAATGATGGTTTCCCTTACCACATTCTCATCCGTATCGAGAAACAAAAACACCCCGGGAACGCCCAGCAACATGCAGCCTGTACACATCGAATCGTGGCGTCATACGACTAAAAAAACAACAATACATAGCTATTGGATATAGGTAAAATCAATCATTAGCTCTTGCTTGTGAAAAATAAACTGTTACATGTATGTAACCGAATATAATATTTCTGTATGTAAAACTTTAAAATTCTAAGAATATATTATTAATACATAATAGTTAGTTATTGCAAACCTTTGGCACATATTCCCAAAATATTTACTGAACATTTCTTTCTTCGCGATAGACAAGCATGCATATACACTTGAAAGCGTTAAACCAACTTTTCATAACAAAATTTTCGAAGTACTTCATATGAGCATTTATATATTCTTTAAGACGAAATATTGAAATTGAAAAATGGCAAATCAAAAAAAAAAAAAGAAATGCTTTTAATAATTCCTATAAATACAAACCTTTAGTTTAAAGCAACTAAAGTCCGAAAATGATTATTGCCTCAATGGTAGTGATGTCACCTTGCTCTGTTGAGAGTTTTCGAATTTGTTACAGAACTTAATATACAGGAGAATGAGTGTCCTAGAGGTATCAACTGTCACAAGATTAATGGTTTTGTGTTTCGACAATTCCATATTACGGAAAAATGTCTAGATTCCTAAGGCAAGATGACCAGATATTTTATTTCAAAAATATACTTAATGACATTCTTCCCTTCACGTATACAAACATAGTGATTCAAAGCAATGCATCGACCATCGCTCATAAAACGACCCCTCAATATTCTGAAGCATATTTCCCCAAAGAACATACCGAAACTGCCAATACTTGTCTTCTTATATCCCCCATGACCTACATTTGAAATCTAACCCCGTCGTTCCCTACGATTGAAAACCAAAAATCCTCCTATTCTTAAAAGCAAATGACAATGAAGAAGTTGCAATGGTAACTGATGATTTCTAAAATGTATGAAGCACATCATGAATGATATCAAATGAGCAGCATGATGATTAGGAGTTTGAGTTTATCAAAGATCGTCCAGAAGGTTAATACATGTATTTGAGAAAGAGTATGAGCCAGTTATGGAGTAGTCACGGCATCCGTCTCAATCTTCCGCAGGCCAAGTGTCCGATTCGTTACTCTAATCTTACCCCTTGGCATGCATTTAGTCGCGACCTGAATTGAATCTAACGAGAACGATGGCGAGTTATACTCTTGGACGTAAACACTCGAGTGATGTTTTGTTGTTATTGTTTATTATTTAGTGTACAGTACTTGTTGCGAGGCTATATATACCTTTACATAATTCGGGCGTAAATCGCGTAATTAAAAACTTGGTCCTTTCTGATCTAATGATTCTACTTTGAGGTTTTTATGTCAACTCAATCAGGTATGAATGGCGCAATTTGAATTGGATGCCTTGGGAAGTTCAAAGACCGGCTAGAAACTCGACCTAATCCTGCCAAGGGGCATAGAATTAGAGTAAGGCGAATCAGGACAACTGTGGCTCGCGAAGATGCGATGTTGAGAGATGAACGATCGATCATAGTATATACCTGGACATAAAAAGAAACACATAAAGAGTCTTCCAGTGTCTGCTGCGTACTTGGATATTTAATCTAACATTACATTAACGGCAAACTAACTTACTCAACTACTTTATGACAAACGGGAACGATTTCAGCCTTCCTCCCATCGTCAACTTTCCATAATTATGTAGCAAATGAAATCCTTCTTTT
>CAJDSM010054669.1:0-14802 GCA_903981925.1 Ostrea lurida | reverse complement strand
ATGGACTAGCGAGGCTTTTCTGGCGATGATGTCGAGTTTCTATCTTGATCACGCAAGTTAAGCAACGGCGAGCGTGGTTAGCACCTGGATTGGTGACCGCTACATGTTACATTTGAGAATTGTTCATTCATATGGAGACGTCACCATTGCCGGTGAAGGGCTGCAAAATTGGCCTATGCCACTTTCAAGAGCAGGAAGAGATCTTTATCGAGCAACACTTACTGTGACACCGGGCATAAGTTTTAGCGGACATATAATCAATCAATAAGCAAGTCCTCTGCTTCTATCTATCAAAGTTTCCAGGGACAATAGAAAAACAAAACAAAAAGTACATTCAAAGACCTGGGGAAAAAGAACACAGTTATAGCTGAATAGTTTATAATCTGTAATGATTCATTAAGGTAGTAGTCCAACCCTACCCCCTTTTTCCCCATGTTCAATTTTCTTCATAATTGGAATTTTAAATTATAGTGTGGTAATACATGTTTTGTCAAAATTCCAAAGAAATTCACCCAAGCGTTTTCCGTAGGTTGCCAGTCAAACTCTTCAATTTTTATGATTTTCGTCATGCAGAAAAATAAGCCTGTATACTCGATATATTCTTAAAAAAAATATTAAATGATCATTTTTTTAAAACACGAATAAAATGGTTTGACAAGGATACATATATCATTGTTTTTTAAGTGAAATTGAAACGTTTCAGTGACCTATGATATTTTGGGGGCTGATATTTGAAGAAGTAGGTCAAATTTCGGTCTTTCATAGAATATGAAAAATTGAACACTTACCTCCAGTAATTAACAAATGTATCGTTCAATTTTTACCAAAAACTAAAGGAATATGAAGTAATCATCCTGCTTTCATTTACACAAATTTGAAAAAAATCAACCTATTCTTAAAGAGTAATTGCAATTCTATTACCCTACCCCCCATGCGTAATTTGACGTCAGTTGGCAATTTGGTTGATGTAACCCGATATATTCTTTAAAAATATTAAATGATAGAATTTTTACATACGAATAAGATGGTTTGAAAGGATACTACATGTATATCATCGGGTTTTTTTTTTAAAGTGAATTGAAACGTTTCAGTGACCTCATGATATTTTGGGGGCTGATATTTGAAGAAAATAGGTGAAATTTCGGTTCTTCGAAATAACAAAATTGGCACATTACCTACAGAAATAAAAAAAAAATGTATTGTTCAATTTTGGAAAAAAAGTAAAGGAATATAGTAGTCATCCTGCTTTCATTTACAGAAAATTTCAAATAAATCTAACCTATTTTTACAGAGTAATTGCGCATTCTACTACCTACCCCCCCCCCTACCACACCAGCGTCAGTTGGCAAGTTGGCTCTATGTAACATGACATTAAACTCCTTTAAGTTTTTCACATGAAATCTACTTAATTTAAAACAATATATGGATAGATAATAAATATTTATCAATTATTAATACATATTATACAGAAAATTGACGTAGGTATAATAGAAAATTATAATCGAATCGTATTAAATTTACTCCACTAAAACAAAGTCAGAAGTCAAACCACCCTGCCCAAGCATGGAATAGTTCTGAAACCAGTGATCATGAGCCACAGTGAACTCGCTTGGAGAAGGAAAGGGGGAAATTCAAAGGCTCCCAGTGTGGGAAATAGAAAAGAAGAGGGCAAGGCAGTAGGTAGCTGTCGCAGTGTATTTTTTTTTTAAATGTTCGAACCCCACTCCCCCCCCCCTCTCTCTCTCTTTTCCTTCAAAGAAAAATTATTATTTTAACATATCAGATACATTTTGATAATATAAATAAATCTATTATCTATTTTATTATAAATAGATATGAAAAAAAAATAATGAATAAAATATAATAGTAACAATAAAACAAACAAATAAAAAAAAACCCAACAAAAATAAATTTCAAAAACACACAAAAATGGAATAAATAAAAAATAAATGCACCCCTAGCAGCTTTGTGTCCAAAACCCGAATTCCTTTGAAACTGTTAACATTGACGGTAAAAGTTACTAGTATTGTTTTGTCACCGGGGGTTGTTCAAGAGGATTTTGTGTCTTTCATGAAGTGAAAATAAGTGTTACAGAAATCTCAAGCTTCTTCAAACTGTGACGTTGCAGACGACGTCACAATCAAATTAATGACGTCAAAGGAAGAGTCAATAACCTAACCCACTCAGGCAGTTCGGGAAAACAAAATCCGGTATAACTCTGTCTTATATATTTTGGAGGAAAGTTTGATCCCGATGGAAATATAAATAAATAAATATACTAGTATATTCAATAAATATTGTCTTCTTTCGATCCTTAGGAAACGCACTTTTTTCATTATCATCAGTATGGGAATGGATTTATGAAATGATTTATTAACAAATTATAGAAAGCCACAATATATATAACATCAAAGATACGAAAGAAATTAATCGGCATATAGCGCTCTCTTCTCTCTTCTCTCTCTCTCTCTCTCTCTCTCTCTCTCTCTCTCTCTCTCTCTCTCTTCTTCTCTCTCTCTCTGTGCGCATGTGTATGTGTCAAACTAGAACTCAGTCTGGCAGAAGCCTTATAAAGTCAAACTAAAACCTAACCCAGTCAGGCAGAAACGTTACAAAGTCAAACTAGCGCCTAACCCAGTCAGGCAGAAGCGTTTATAATGTCAAACTAGAACCTAACCCAGTCAGGCAGAAGCCTTATAAAGTCAAACTACAACGTAACCCAGTCAGGCAGAAGCCTTATAAAGTCTAATTAGAACCTAACCCAGTCAGGCAGAAGCGTTTACAATGTCAAACTAGAACTAACCCAGTCAAGCAGAAGCCTTATAAAGTCTAATTAGAACCTAACCCAGTCAGGCAGAAGCCTTATAAAGTCTAATTAGAACCTAACTCAGTCAGGCAGAAACGTTACAAACTCAAACTAGAGCCTATCCCAGTCAGGCAGAAGCCTTATAAAGTCTTATTAGAACTAACCCAGTCAGGTAGAAGCGTTATAAAGTCTAATTAGAACCTAACCCAGTCAGGCGGAAGCGTTATAAAGTCAAACTATAACCTAACCCAGTCAGGCAGAAACGTTACAAAGTCAAACTAGAGCCTAACCCAGTCAGACAGAAGCCTTATAAAGTCAACTAGCGCCTAACCCAGTCAGGCAGAATCCTTATAAAGTCAAGCTAGCGCCTAACCCAGTCTGGCAGAAGCCTTTAAAGTCAAACTAGAACCTAACCCAGTCAGGCAGAAGCGGTACAAAGTCAAGCTAGCGCCTAAACAATCAGGCAGAAGCCTTATAAAGTCAAACTACAACCTAACCCAGTCAGGCAGAAGTGATAAAGTCAAATTAGAGCCTAACCCAGTCAGGCAGAGCGTTATTAAGTCAAACTAGAACCTAACCCAGTCAGGCAGAAACGTTACAAAGTCAAACTAGCGCCTAACCCAGTCAGGCAGAAGCCTTATAAAGTCAAACTAGCGCCTAACCCAGTCAGGCAGAAGCGTTATAAAAGTTAAACTAGAACCTAACCCAGTCAGGCAGAAGCGTTTATAATGTCAAACTAGAACCTAACCAGTCAGGCAAGAGCCTTATAAAGTCAAACTAGAGCCTAAACACAGTCAGGCAGAAACGTTACAAAGTCAAACTAGAGCCTAACCCAGTCAGGCAGAAGCCTTATAAAGTCAACTAGCGCCTAACCCAGTCAGGCAGAAGCCTTTAAAGTCAAACTAGAACCTAACCCAGTCAGGCAGAAGCCTTATAAAGTCAAACTAGAGCCTAACACAGTCAGGCAGAAACGTTACAAAGTCAAACTAGAGCCTAACCCAGTCAGGCAGAAGCCTTATAAAGTCACTAGCGCCTAACCCAGTCAGGCAGAAGCCTTATAAAGTCAAACTAGAACCTAACCAGTCAGGCAGAAGCCTCATAAAGTCAAACTACACCTAACCCAGTCAGGCAGAAGCCTTATAAAGTCAAACTACAACCTAACCCAGTCAGGCAGAAGTGTTATAAGTCAGTCAGGCAGAAACGTTACAAAGTCTAGCAGAAAGTCAAACATGCTCTTCATTTATATCAGAGAATTAATGAGCATTTAAGAAATGACCTTCAAATCAGGTCCTTTTCTGTTGCGACAAATGTTTACACCAGCAAAAGTCTCAAATGTTACATTTAATTCACCTTCTGCTTTCCTGTCTCATCACTAAAGAAACAGTACCAGTTTCCTTTTAAATTGTCCGCTACACAACTACAAAATTCCTTTGCTTTCAATTGTTTTTAATAAAGAGTTATCATGGAATTAGCATTCAAAAACAAACTACGATGGATTGATTATGAAGAGTGCAAGTTTAATTTGGCGGTTGTTGGGGCCGCTTCCGGATTACTACGTGCAAAGCAGGCCATGCCTATAGCCGGGCCATAGCTTACGCCATGGTACCCGGCTAAAAATTAAACGTTTTATTTGGCAAACATTTATGTTAGGGATAAATAATGAGATGATGTTTTCTCTAAACTATTCAACATCATTGAGTAATTTATCTTACTTAAAAAAAATCCCCATGATGAACCCCAAGGACACACTGAGCCTTTCATATATCCAACTTTGTAAGCTTAAAACACAATAGCATAAATTCCATTCATATATCCAACAGTAGCTTTACACAATAGCCTAACCCGAACACCCCTATCATACATGGACTGGTGCCTTTACAAAACAGAAGCTAACACCGTTCCTTACATGTACCTCGACTGACACACGTTGCTGATGCGGAGATTTTTTTTATTATTAAAAGCTGTAGATAACCCAAAAGTCAGATGCCATCGATAGTGAATTGAAAGATATTGAATAAGAAAGAAAAAAAAAACCATCAGAAATTTTCACTTGGAATTGGATGTACAAGTAGTATAGGAGGATGAAACCGACACCCTTGAGCGGGGCCAAAAACGGCGCAAAGATGGCGGCACTTCCGCTTCCGGCCAGGATGGTGGCACTTCCACTTCCGGTCAAGATGTCGGTACTTCCACTTCCGATCAAGATGGCAACATTTCCGCTGAAGATGGCGGCGCTTCCGCTCAAGATGGTAGTATTTCCGCTTCCGGTGAGTATTTCCGGTAGTAGCCATCACCCTTTACCAGGACTTTGGACCTGCTGCCCGAAGGCAAGTAGGTTTACTACTTTTTTTAAACGAGAAGAATGAGTCGAACCTAGGCACACAGCAGCACAAAGCTTGTTCTCGTACCGACAGGATCAGCGTTCATAGCCCGATCTTCAAATACGAGGAAACCCGTGGGGGTCCGGGTTAGAATAGGTCCCCAGCATACCCTTGCGTGTCGTAAGAGGCGACTAAATGGGGCGGTCATTCGGATGAGACCGGAAAAACCGAGGTCCCGTGTCACAGCAGGTGTGGCACGAAAAAGATCCCTCCCTGCTCAAAGGCCCGGAGTGCCGAGCATAGGCCTAAATTTTGCAGCCCTTCACCGGCAATGGTGATGTCTCCATATGAGTGAAATATTCTCGAGTGGGACGTAAAACAGTAAATAATCAATCAATCAATCAATCAAATACGAGGAGGAACGTCCTCGAACTGGTTTATGGGTGTTTCATCATAATGTTTCTTAATATTTTTAATTAAACGAGAAGAATGAGTCGAACCTAGGCACACAGCAGCACAAAGCTCGAACTGGTTTACGGGTGTTTCATCACCGTGCCAGGGATCACGGTTTACGGGTCTTTACGATCGCGCCAGGGACCAAGGAAGACAATACCCGAGGAGTTTACGGGTGTTTACCACGCGCCAGGGACCCTCGTAAAGGTGGCCCGCCCCAACTTCCGTTTTAATTTTTTTTTTTTTTTTTTTTTTTTTTTTTTTTTGGTTATAAGATGGTCACGGGCGCGGTGGTAAACACCCGTAAACTCTTCGGGTATTGTCATTCTTGGTCCCTGCGCGGTCGTAAAGATCCGTAAACCGTGAGTTGGTCCCTGGCGCGGTGGTGAAACCCCCTAAACCAGTTCAGAAGACGTTCCCCCTCGTATTTCGATGATCGGGCTATGAACGCTGATCCTGTCGGTACGAGAACAGCTTTGTGCTGCGTGTTGCCTAGGTCGACTCATTCTTCTTGTTTAAAAAAAGTAGTAAACTACCTGCCTTCGGGCAGCAGGTCCAAATCCTGGTAAAGGGTGATGGCTTTACCGGAATACTACCGGAAGCGGAATACTACCATCTTGAGCGGAAGCGCCGCCATCTTCAGCGGAAGCAGCGCCATCTTCACGGAAGTGTTGCCATCCAGCGGAAGCGGAAGTACCGACAATCTTGACCGGAAGTGGAAGTGTCGCCATCTTGGCGCCAGTTTGGCGCCACGCAGCACAGTTAAGGCTGAAGTAAGGGGCGTGTCTTAATATCACTCAGGAATGTGTATTATGACATCACACAATACAAACAAAATATCGGAACACTTGCAATATCCTGTAATTTAGAACAATTAATGTTTATTTAATGCACGGAAGTATAGTACTACACAAAAACTTACATTAAACGGCTTTGTTTTGTCGTGAGTGTAGCCTGACGCCTTCAGATATAAACAAAACATCGATCGCGATGCACTTGTTATCATGACGTCATATTGATCTAGTGTGACGCATTTCATGATCTAGAGGTGGCGGGTCATTTGTTTTTTGTCAAAAAAAATTAATTTACATATGTAATTAATGCAAATATGATTGGAAATATTTCAAAAGACTATCAATTTGAGCACAATTCACACCTTATGAATTCACTAAAATATCATCTATCTCTCCCGTAAGAAAGCATTGATGTCTTATTTATTGATAGGGGCCTATGTTGGGTAAATGGTGGGTCATGCATATCGATTCATTACAAGAGGCATGCCCTAAATACATTACAGTGTTGTTTAACGCGAACCAAATAAATATTAAGCTATTTGAAAAACGTTGTTATCCTGATGAAATCTTAGAAATAAATTGCCTATTTAAAATCGAGGTGCAACTGACCGGTAAGAAATTTAACATACGATACAATTATTATTTTTTAACAATTATAAGTAAAATCTGTTAAAGGTGTGGCAACGTAATTCATAACTACAGAGGTTTATAAAAACATTCATTGAATTTGAAGTTAGGATTTCACTCCATTATGCCCTTGCAATATTGAAATTTATTGATAACCACAATACCGGTTGTCAGTTTGCAAAAACCACGTTTCGATGCCGAATCACGTGACATCAATCTAATATAAATACATGTATAATCGTCCTGAATATGTATTTTCAGTCCATCGTATTCTTTTAGCAATTATCAATAAAGTTCCAAAATGATTTATCAATTCTAATAAATGATGTTTTTGATCGCATATTTTCAGCGAAGTTTCCATTGGCCACCTTAACTGTGCTGCGCACTCAAGGGGATCGGTTTCATCCTTCTATACTACTTGTACATAGTGAATAATTTGGTCAAACACGGATGATTTTATGGAAACCTACGCAGAAAATATTTCTAAGGACGTAAAATATGTTAACAAGGGAAGTGCACTTCTCATAAAATCGATATCTGATGCTGAGAGAGAAAAAGTTCCAGATCAAGATTGCTGAATGTATTTATTTGAATGGCTCCATACATGTGTCTTTGACGTTCTACAAACTCATGATCAAAGTGAATGGGCTCATTCTCAGTGTGAATCAATCGAAATTCAAAAATGAGATATCTTAACCTGCATTCCACTTTCGTAGGAATTCAGCGGAAATAAAATCGTGTCTTGATTTCTAAATTAACTGTTTACCCCCCTTTTTAGTCTTTTGAAAATATATTACTCATGCAAATGTCTTTATTTGTTGTTCATGAACCTTTGTGCACTGTTGGGTATTTGAAATACCCAACTGAATAACAGTTGGATATTTAAATATCCCACTAGTTGAAACACTACAACAAATAACAATGGATGACGTCATCGAAGTTTTTTAAACTAGTCTAGTATAATATACTTGCACATGAATAAGACATTTAATCATATTTCTATAATTCATTACAACAATTCTATTGGGGCAGCTTTTAAAAGTATGTCAATATCCTCGTTCCCAGAAGCAATGACCCTTGATCGACCCCGTCTGGGCCCTCACTCCACTTATTTATGAGGAAGGAGGAGTCAGACATTAGCTATACGTCAATCAAGATCTTACCGACATCCGCCACTTTGATATGATGCTCACTAACACCGGAAATCCTGAATGTGTTGTCTGGTAATCTGTGAAAGACAACGAATTTGATGTCCCCTGTTGTTTTCGGACGAAAATACCAGCTGCTAATATGGCCACAGCATGAGGATGCAAAATAACTGGATTCGACCATCCACAGCGATCCTAAGGGACAGTGTAAAGCCCATGAATAATGCTGTGATCATTTTATGCATATATACTTAGCATGTATATTAATAATATCGTATCCACATCGTGTCTTGGATATGACTCGATGGTCTTCCGTATATCATAATAGAAATATTGGTCATTTTATCAAATAAGATATTAAACATTTGCATGCTCAACAAAGACTGAAGTTCATGCTTTTGTCAATATATTATAACTTTGTAAGATGATGATATCCACACGATATCATCATACTATTGTTGATATCGACATCGTATTTGGTCTTGGACATGTATAATACTATGTGTATCAAGAAACGATGATACTTTATGCTTCAATGTATATGACGAAAGATCATTAGTACGAATTACATCTACATATATATACATGAAATCAATATTTGATTCATTAAGCATTGCAATTTCCCGCGTTTGCAGGATTACGAGTACGTTTCGCAAACTTTCGCTATATGGTAAAACACGCGCATGACGAATTCTTGCTTATTGCTAAATGATACATATTCCCCTATAATGGAGAATATTGGATATCGGGTTCTTGGTTGGTACGATAACATACTGGATTGACCAATATCAACATGCTACGATTGCTTTGTTTTTCCTAGATAAATTTTCTAGCGATCTATTTTTTTGGAAACATGAAGATACTATATTTTTTTCTGAATTGCAATGCAATATAATACCCGGTAATAGATATTCTTATGTGTGTTTATGAATGCGATGATATATTGCAAACCTCCGCTCTATACATGTATGCACCATACTTACGTGTGTGTGTTGAACTAGACGTGAAGTCAGAGGAGCTGTAACTCGCTGGATTGACTCCGACTGTGGTGGAGGCGCATTGTGGTCGTGCTGTAAAGAACAACAAAAACACAAGGAATGGTGACAAAGACGCTTTTCAATACATCAAAATCAATACTGAAAAGTTTATATGTAAAAATAATCTGTCTCTCAGGCCATCATCACAAATGTATTTTGTTACATGTAGCGCTGTATTTCAGTCGATTCCTACTTGTAGTATATATATGGAAAATTTTGAAATATCTGTTTGGCCTGATATAGTCAATGCAACTAATTTCTAAAGGAGTTGAATTGAAGAGAATTGAAAACGTCAATAGTTATTATCTTCAGTCCCTTTTCAAGATGCAACTTTATTGTGGTATTTTTTCCAAACATGAAAGTAACATATAGAATAATTATAAAAAGAAAGAGAGTACATCTGTGACAGTCAACTGATTTGATATGCAAGAGCTTGTTCTACGTATAATCAGTTTTTAAATCGAGGTAGGTTATTGACAAACAAATTAATGTTACAGGGCTTTCATTTAAAATAAGAATTTCACAAATTCTATGGTCGTTATATAACGATCTAGTTTGCCAAATCTGTCATTTGATCAAATGCTGTCTTACCGTGTTTTCCTTACCCCAGTGGTATAGGACGCTTTTATACACTGGTTTTGACTATCCTACCCATTGTTAGGACGCTTTTATACACTGGTTTTGACTATTCTCTACCCATTGTTAGGACGCTTTTATACACTGGTTTTGACTACTGGTTGCTTGGTCAGGATATAGGGCTCATGGCGGGTGTGACCAGTCGACAGGATGCTCACCTTTCCTAGGTACCTAATCCTACAATTGGTATATATAGGAGGCCGTGTTTGACCAACTCCTAATTTGTATTCCGTATAGGATTTATAAGATCACTGTTCGTGATCTTCATCTTTTAATGTCGATCTCTGATAACACCCGAAAATCCAAACGGAACAGCGAGTAATAGTTGAATTTTATTTTGACCTAGAGAAAACGCTGACAAAGAAGGAAAAAAAGAGCGGAACAACAGGGAATTCTGATGTCGTTGATTTAAAGGTGACATAAAGAATTTTCCAATGGTGTAGTATATATATCTAAGATGTTTCAAGAAGTGAGAGACCGGTATTATGTCATAAAGATAAAATACGAAATCCTGCATCCATAACGTTATATTGTGAAAGATCGACGCTTTACGGTGAGAGAATCCGCGTTTGTGATGTTTACAAATATTCGGTTTTCATTAATTCATAGCTAGGGAGATTCGCGAAATGTGTGTACAGCATCCAGCCGACTAAGGGTAAGAAATGATGAGGATGATCATGATCGCAACATTACAGAAACGCCTATTTGGCTAGATCACTAAAATGACCAACAATACGAACAGCGCGAAATTGTCAAATACCAGACGACAGAATATGTACATCAATATGAAAACTAAATAAATAAAATGAAAATGCCAACTAACACTAAGATAAAGTATAAAATTGAATTTATTGACTATGATATGGGGAATTAACGTCTGCTCTGAAGGACAGACAGAATGGTCTAGAATGTTACGTACAAATTGGCAGAGTCATAATGACTCTGCCAATTTGTACAGTGTATGTAACATGAAGAGAAAAATAACACGAGTTACGAACGTTTTGGACAGCCCTTGTATGTGTATGAAATTTATTTAACTCAATTTTAAAACCATGTATTAGATAATCTAACTAAAACTACTATGTAATTATTTCTTTTACTTACCCCCTAAACTCTCAAAAGATTGGACAGTAGAAAAGACAGAAATGCTGATTACAACGCACAGGTTAATAAAATCCATTTGATAACGTATTTTGATTCATTGGATTATTCTCCACATAATTATATTACACACTGCCAGAGTTTCAGAAATTTATAAGTCATTAAAATTAAAACGAACTTAAAAACGGCAGGTTTAAAGTTTTCGCCAGCAAAAAACAAAAGATTTCAATCACGCTAAATTAATTCTAAACAACTATTTATCATGTCAATTGACCGGTTATTGAAACACTTGTCAGTTTTTTTAAATCACTTTTTCAAAATCTTATCTCCAGAAGGAAGATTTTGTGACAGAATTTCCATAAAAGAGAATACTGGAATATGATATCAGTTCATTTGCCAGAATGAACTAAATTCAGGACAGACAACGTGCGGCTGACGCAACATTGCATTGTCTGTACAGTTTATAGAACAAAAAAGGAACAGTGTGATCTTTGATTTAATTTTAAGGAGATACATTTTATATTGGTATAAACAAAATAACTGCCCTGCAATGCCAATTATTATTATTACTTTTATTATTATCTTCAATAATATTAATGTTGTTGTTCTTGTTGTTGTTGTTGTTGTGCATGTGTCAGATAGTATCTACAATACTTTTAAAACATCTAATATATATGCTCAGAGAATAAAAATAACATTTAGATATTGAAACGAGTTTGGTATTAGTTTTCATCATGTGTATATATCTTATATATTCCTTTGATATACATGTAATTTAAATTGTGAATCCGGAAGTGGATTGAAACCTACCAATACACTGACCAATCAAATAGCTAGATTTCTAACCAATCGTAACGATCAATCATTATCCAATCGGGGCGAAGCAGTAGGGTATAAACACCGTGAACCAAGTCAGTCTACACTCATTCGTAACAGATACAACATCCGGTAAGGAGAGAAAACTTAGCTGCTTAGCAAGTATAGACGTGACTGAATAAGTCTTTCCTATACAAAGTCCAGTAATAAAATAATTTTATTAAATACTTTAGATAGGAATGAGACATGCTCACAGCAACCCTTATCTTCTATTTATAGTTTTTCTCATTTATACAAATTGAGTCGAATTGAGCAGATATTGTTTGAGCAGATATTAATATACATTTGAGCAATTTTGAGTAATTGAAGTGAGTGATTTTGAGTCGATTAATTTTGTTATAATTATACGTGATTGAATTGCTTTCTGGTAAAATAATCATTTTGATCTAATCATTGTCTCAAATCATTTTACCACTCAAATCGTCTGTTCAATATCTCGGAATAAAGCCGAGAGAACCCACCACACGAATCATTAGTTTGAGCAAGTAGCTCAGTCTAAATTGAGAAACTACGGTTGCACGTTACATATCTGTTTTGGTGGCAGTGGTGGGAATCATATTGAACATGAATTTCAGTGAGTCAACGCTACTATAAGAGAAATTGAGGCCAAATTAGTCACATACGAAGTCGACACTCCGTATAGACCACATCAAACACCACGAGTGCCAAAGTATCAGAGCACGGAATTTTCTGCATGCAGTTCTGGTATCACTACAATGAAACAGTTGCAAGACCAAATCTGAGTACAACCTTGAGGATAAAGATAAACGAAAATCTGGGAAATTTCAGTCAGATGATGCAAAATACGACACTGAGAAATACCTTACCTAAAGATGAGCAGCTCGAAAGCTTGCCCACTTTGCATCGACCTCTAGATGACGTTAATGTAACAATGAGAAATAAAACGCGAAAAGAACATGTGAGCAAGAACGAACTCGTGCTCAAAAATGATATAGCATCTAGATTGCCGATGAAATCTGAGGAGTCTATGCGTATAAAAGTGAAGCCTGCTACTTATAGATGGTACACACACCATGGCTTGATTTCAGATCTCAACTTTTGAGGCGTGCGCTAAGCTTAGACGATGGAGTGAGGAGGAGAAAGGTCTCTATCTTTATTTGTCCTTACGAGGGCTGGCACAAGGGATGCATAGGTAATTTGAGCGAAAATGAGCAGCTTAACTACAGTGAGCTTACGCGTGCTCTCAATGACGCCCTTTGCTCCTCCCGATCAACTTTATAGGATACAAACTGAGGGAGAGACAACAGAAAGCGTCCGAGTCATTTGCCAGAACTCGGACAGCATATAAGACGGCTCACAAATCTCGCCTACCCTACTGTCCCTGCTGATGTGCAAGAAACGCTGTCCAAGAGACCAATTTATCGATGCTCTGGTCAGCTCAGAAATGCGTCTACGTATCAAGCAGGCAGGCCTCTTAATCTCAACGATGCCGTTAGACACCGCTGTGGAACTCGAGGCATATTTCAAGGCAGAGGGAAAACTTCGAGCGTCTAAAGGATACATGTACATGCAGAATGTCAATAAGCTGACAATGCACCACTTAAAGAAACTGACGACATACACTCTATTTTGGATGAGTTACTCCAGTCCATGAAAAATATCATTAAGGATAAAACTAGTCTTCATCAGAATTGGAGGAAAAACATCACCTGCCATATTGTGGTGGCCAAGGGCCATTTAAAAGAAGGGAATGTAAAAAATCTCTAAAAATGCTGCGAGTAACAGTACGAGCTCAAGAAAAATCAGGGGTCCGTCAGCAAAGGTGCAAACTAAAGGAATGACGGGAGTAAATGGTTACCTTCGGGCGTACTGGATTCTTTCTTGAGACCGTTGTTGAGAAAAGTAAATGCATCATTACTCGTCGATACCGGTGCATCACTGACAATCTTGTCTAAAAGGATTTATGACAGCCTTTTCAGAAAAACAACTACTCCTTGGATTCCATTCGAAAACCAATCACGAGGTGCAAGTGGTGTAACGTTAGTTGTTATATGGTCGAACACAAATAACTAATTAGAGTAGGGAATAAATCTTATAACATTACAGCTGCTATTGCTGACATTAACATGGATAGAGTTTTAGGACTGGACTTCATGAGCAGAAACAACTGTACGATCAATGTGTCAGAGGGAAAAATAATCATTGCGGATGAAACCCATTCGACTCTTAAAAAGTGGACATTAATGGATGCCATAAGAAAAACATCCAAGAAATAATGTTATACCCAAGTACAATGAGAACAGTAATACTCTTGGGTGTAGCACTTTGGAAATGACTGTTGACGAACGTAATAGAAGAGGAGAGACCCCTATCCTGTTCTCCAGAAAAACGATGTTGAAATCAGCAAAGTAAGGCGTTGGTTGGAGCAAAGGTGAGACCAGAAAGCCTGGAATTGTCATCGAGGAGGGACCGATTGTTGAAATCTCTTGTGGTCCCACAAGAGCACTTTTAGAGGTGTAAGGATGATCTTACTCTGTAGACGATGGACTGAATAAAGAGGGATCCGCCCTCAATCTATTGTGCCTTCAGCGAGAGACGACATATACTCAATTATAGCCATGACCATAAAACTGCAGGTCACCGTTGGAGTGACAAAGACTCTAAGTAAAATAAGGCAAGCATTTTATTGGCCTGGGCTACAAAGAAATGTCAGACAGTAGATAGCCGGTTGTGAGATCTGCATGAAATCAAAGAGCCCAAACAAAACAATGAGAAGCATCAATACAGCGCGTAGAGGGCTGGAACACTTATGGAACGCATAGCAATGTGATGTTGTTAGGAACACTCGCGCACCGACAGAAATAACAGGTATCAAAGTCGGAAAAATCTCCAAAGCTTACAGTTTTGGAGAGGTCCATTTGCTTTTGAGGCAAAACTGTCGATCGAAACTTACAAGGTTAGATGTGGTTCAAAGGGTAAAATCTCAAGTTATACATGTGGTGGACAGACTCATCTACTCTTGTTTTCGTCTCTTTGTCCTTT
>CAJDSM010054656.1:0-17027 GCA_903981925.1 Ostrea lurida | reverse complement strand
ACAATATGAATAACCCCTCGTTTCCACAGCATATGTAGCAGACGGGGGGGGTTGGCCGTGGGTGCGCAGATTTACTCTTGGCGCAATAAAAAAAGAAAGATACCTGCTTGATCAAAGGATCGGTCTATTATTCTTCTCACTGACCTTTTTCTAACTTTAACGCCAGAAAACATATCAAACTAGTTCAGCGTGCATATTCATTCATACTCGAGTAGTAGGCACAACAGGCAAGCGAGAACAGGCTCATGAATATGTGTAGGTGATGACGGTTATTTTAGCTACCGGAAGTTGTCACATGACACGAACAAATGAGTACAGAAGAAGATAAGACGCTGCACGGTTTGTCGGAGACAGCTATAAATAAATTGCTGTCGAGGGGCTCGAGAGGAGTTTAGATTTTACTGGTAACTAGCAATGTTTTTTTTCTCGCCCCTCTCTGAGGACCCCAACTTCTTCCAGTCCGCTATAGAAACAGCCATATATGAGACGGTCTAGCTGCATTATTTGTTAAGCTCCGGAGGCAATGCCGACTATGTTCCCGCGATGTCGAAATGGATATTCGTCCGATTTATCGTTAGTCAGTTTTCTTTCAAATATTTTACTGAATATGTTTTAAGACAATCACAAGAGTCTTCAGTGTGAATTTGGTGTTATGGAAATGGTGTAATTATTATAAATGGATTTATTTATTCTTCAGGGTGTAATAGTAGTCCCGAAGATTTTACGAAGAAACACATTTCGCCGTTTCTGTTTTCGCCCTTGTTAATAATTGAAATTAAATTTATGGTTTTATTTTGCCTGTGTTTTTTTGCTTAGGTATTGTGTATAAATATTAAATTCAAAAGAGAGGATATTACATAAAAAATTCGACACATGCTATACGAAATGACATAGCTCGCCCAATGTTTTTAAGCTTCGGGACTTAAGCTAA
Organism: Ostrea lurida; assembly: GCA_903981925.1. NCBI lineage: Eukaryota > Metazoa > Mollusca > Bivalvia > Ostreida > Ostreidae > Ostrea > Ostrea lurida. The sequence goes on along the minus strand of CAJDSM010054656.1, from coordinate 16,096 downwards.
AACAACCTGCTAGACATCTGTATTGCAGACAGGACATAGACGATATGTAAACATTGAAACAAAAAAAAAAAAAAAAAAAAAAAAAAAAAAAAAAAGAAAAAAAAAAAAAAAAAAAAAAAAAAAAAAAGAAAAAAAAAAAAAAAAAAAAAAAAAAAAAAAAAAAAGAGAAAAAACAGAATAGAAAAAAAAAAATAGATAATAAAAAGATAGAAGAATAGAAATATAATATAAGAATATACTAAGAGATATGATGATAATATAGAGAAGAAGTATATATATAATATATATAATATATATATATAAAAATAATGAAATAAATAATAATTAAAAATAGAAAAAAAAATGCTAAAATAATATACAATTAATGCAGGATAGAAACCTATTATAATTAAAAAAAAAAAAAAAGTAGAAAAAAATAGAATATGATAAGTAATATTCCAAATAGAAATAGATATAATAGAAAAAGACATAGATAGAAATAACTAGAAAATAAAAATAAAATATAAAAATAAAAAAAATTAAAAATAACAAAGAACCAAAAACAACAAACAAACAACAAAACGGACAAGATAAAATTAGATTAAAATAATTGAGAAGAAGAGGAAAAAAAACAAGAAGATAGAACACGAATGCACTCCATATCATAAGATCAAAATAAGACAATTTCAATTCGAAGGATTGAACAATTTTTATCTTTTGAAGAGAAATATTGCCAAAGTATATACAAAAAATTTTCAGAAAAAAAATTAAAATACACGAGAAAAAAAAAAGTAAAGGCAAATATTCAAATTCAAGATAAATAAAAAATTAATGGGACAATATTGTTAAGAGATTACGAAGGACAGAGCTAGGGGAAAGATAATATTGTAAAAATTTAAACTATTATATATTATTTAAATTATAAAAATGAGATTCATCTAAATGTACTGCTATGAATCCGATATTGAAATAATTAGAAAGAGAAGAATGAAATTTGTATCTAGTTGTGAAATTATCTCAATTTATAACGCCTCTAGGATATTAGAGCTCAAAATGCCTTGCAGTTGAACATATTAACTTCGTGTTTTTTTGTTTTTTTATTAATTTCATTATAACGGTTTTAGATACGTTTTTCTTTCTTTTTTGTTTTGTTTGGTCAATCTCTCGTCTCTCTCTCTTTTGTTTTTTGTTTTTTTGTTTTGGTTTTTATCACTTTTTTTATTTATTTTAATTTAATTCAGGCTCTTTGTTTATATCAGGCAGACATTGTCTCTAGTTTATAATATCTTATCATTGTATTTCTTTTATCGTGTTCTCTTTTTTTTTTGGTTTTTTTGTTATTTTTTTTTTTATAATATCTTATACCGGACACTCATTTTCTAAAAAATATTAGAGTGTATATTATTTAGAATTGATATTGAAAAAAAAAGGAAAACGTGTAGTATATCAATATATGTAATTTTACCTCTATGCGGATTATATTTTCATTCAGTCCGGTTCTATTATTAGTATCTCAATCCTAACTATTTCCCGAGAGAAAGAAAGAAGATCGAAAAAAGACGTTTATTGTGTTAAGTCTCTAGTGATTTTGTGAGTTAATCAGATATAAGGGTGACCTATAATTATCCATAAGACAAAAAACTTAACGATTATACGTATTTTGTACATAAACGAGGCGAAAACAGAAACCGGAAACGTGTTTTCTTCGTAAAATCTTCGGGACTACTATTACACCCTGAAGAATAAATAAAATCCATTTATTAAATAATTACACCTGCATTTCCATACACCAAATTCACACTGAAGACTCTTTGTGAATGTCTTAAAACATATTCAGTAAAATATTTGAAGAAAAACTTACTCGTAACAATAAATCGGCGAATATCCATTTCGGACATCGCGGGACATATGTCCTGGGACATATGTCCCGGACTACAAATACACCCACCCAATACATGACAAGTTAGGCATCTACATTTACACATGACATCAGGACCTAACGTAACATGATGTAAAACTTTAACTGGCATCGTACTGCAATATATAGCCATGCTACATATGGTCAGTTATTGCATTTGTCAATATATCTAAGTGCAAATCAATATGATATTACCTCACTTTGAGTTTGATAAATGCAAATCAATATCGTGACTGGAAGTTTGTTAAGGTTTGTATTGAACAAAACTAATACGGTTATGGCCCATGTAAATCCGTTAAAAAAATCGAAAGCGAAAGTTGAAAATACAGACTAACTGTGAGCACATCGTAATGGGATCTATTTCATCTATTTTTTCAAAGCAAGATAATGAACAGGAAGTCAAAAAGCAGCTTACTGATCTCGAAACCCTAATCTCGGAGATTGAGACCGAACAGGTATTTCGCCGTAATAATTAGGTAGGCCCTCAGCTGTGGGCCGGGACGACCATTTCATACTGTATTCGCTTCTGACAGCTGTCTGAGCCTGAGTGCACAGTTGAGTCGTCATTTACTTGCAGAGAATGAATTTGACCACTTTTAAGTGTATAAAGTAGGGTCTAAGTAAATGAATGATTTACTCATTGAAATTATTTACGGTAACCAGTAACCTAGTGGGAACGAAATACGAGTGAAAGTCCAACTACATCACGGCAACGAGATGATAACCGGGGATGATAAACCATTAATATCATTATCACGACTTTTATCTTTGACTTTTATTCTCGTAATTTCGACTATAAAAGACTTGCTGTATCATATCTCATTATTACAGCTTTTAATTTTCTACTCGCACTTCTACTTTGACATTTGTCAGAAAATGATGAAGAACAGGAGTCTCTCGCCTTGTGATAATAGGTCCGATATAATAGGCCCAGTGTCACGGCAGGCGTAGGACCAGGTTGTTGAACCGCGGCTTCTGTGCTTCAAAATTTGTGGTACTTTACCTCACCTACAGCTGTACTGGGTGGGAAATTTCTGAGTGGGATAAAAATAGCATGGTACATGTACCGAAGAAAAAAAAAAAAACAAACCACAAATGAATTTAAACGAAAATTAAAAAAAATGTGAGTTGCATTGCAATTCTTTCTTATGTATACACAAGTATTTTGATTCTTGAAATTTAGTCTCGTTGCTGATTTCAGTGGGCAAATAGAGCCCTTGTCCCACATGTAGTCATTTGAGGTTTTCAAGCAGAAACTAGAGAAGATAACAGCTTGTACCCAAAATACTGTATACAAACCATCGTCGAAAGTACAGTGTATCTAATATTTCATTACAGACTGAAAATTCAAATACACTGTATGTGGAAAGTACCTTACAGTGTACCTACTTTCAAAAATAAAGACCATTAGCCCAAGGGATTTTATATATTCATTACAGACCAATATTTATAATGTCGATATTATCTTTATGCTATGTCCACATATCTACACTCGGTCGCATGAAACATCCCAAATAACAAAGCTATGCAGTACCCTAATTACATATTGTTTCAGAAAGCTCAAAACACCAGGATTACAAAATTAAATGAAGGAAAGGAAAATATACGGAAATTACTTGAAGGAACACGGCTTTCACACGATGGAAATAGACGTCTTGAGGATGAAAACGGTGAATTAAAGAAAAGAAAAACAATACTGGACAATGAAATGAGAAAACTTGGCAATGAAAACAGAGAACTGGGCGATGAAAACCGAAAACTGAAGCAAAGGAACACAGAATTAGACAATGGAAACGGAAAACTGACTCATGAAAACCGAGAACTGAAGCGAAGAAACCGAGATTTGCAGAATGAAATAGATAATTTGAAACATCGTTTGGAATTGGCTTCTCGCAAAAAACCAGGTTAGTCAGTCTTTAATAAGATTTGGTCTGGAGATATTAAATTTTTTGAGCACTTTGAGCGTTTTAATTTTCTTATTCAAACTGTATGCTTCTTAATGGTTATAAAACTTTGATAAAATCACTCTCATACTCAAATGGGGTACATGCTCAAGATCTGAAGTGTGCTCAGAGTCTTATTCAATAAAACCATGATTGCTCATAGATATATCGACAGAGTATAAGTACGGTAAAGGTTTTATAACCTCTAAGCCTGGTTTTTGTTTTCCCGACTCAGTGTTTAAAGTCTGGGTAGGTACATTTTTTGTTGAAGATGATTTTGTATATTCAGTTACGAATGATCTCTAAGTAGCGCAGACAATATGCTGTCAAGAGACCTACAAGATAAATATTTACATGCAGTGTCTACATGTATGTATACTTCAGTGTAAATTCGGGGTGGGCCCGGAGGGGGTGTTAAATATATTTGCGAAGAAAAAATAGAAAATAAGGAGAAGGGAAAAATTGATAGAAAGAAGTTTTAAAACCTTTAGTTGGTATATTTATTTCAGTCGGTTTAGCTTGACAAAATCTCTACGCAGGAATATTTCTTGCAGATACTTTTGTTACATTACGCACGATTTAATTCAGTAAAGTGTATTTGTAGAGTATATCGTCCAATCTGTTGTTTTGTTGTATAATTGTATGGTCATACATCATACCTTACAGTACAAGTTTACATGTATGCGCCGTCAATGAATGAGCGGATTTCCACAGCCGTGAGATCGGAGTTACAGGACATCTTAGCGCAGCACCTCGAGGCCACAAAGGAAAAAAAACTGGAAACTGTGCCCACATTTGAGGCCAAAATGGTCCCCTCCAACAAACTCCTCGTAGTTCTATGTATCAACGCCTCCAGGCTAGGTACCGACGTGGAGCAAGCTCTCCAGAATGTCGCATGTAAGTGAATCATAGCTCCATAAGTTGTGGCTAATGTCTCGCCAATTCAGCGTGATATTCGCTCCTGGTACAAGTACATACTACATGTATGTCTTCCACATTCTTTGTGTAACAACTTGCTTTTAAAAATACAAATGTTATTATTATTATTATTATTTTATTCATTTATAAGCGCAAAATTACATATAGTTTCTATGCGCTGTACAATGTTTGTCCTAAAAAAAACCGCAGCTCTATAAAATAAATGATAAAACAATGGAAAACACTTTACATAATAACATAAAACATAGTAGTAAAACGATAAGGTGGTTAAATTGACTAGACAGGATAAAACTTGCACACAGGTAATTGCATTCATCAACTGGAACAAAGATCTGCACTTGGATCCGTGCACTGAAATTTTTAAAATTCATAGAGCATATTCACGCTTGAACAAATTATTATATAATATTGGTTTTAGGTTTGAATATTTCATAAATTCTACAAACCGAAAAACAGGTAAAACTTAAGAAATAAACTTTATATCAAAAATATTAGTGGATGATGAATTGAAAACTTGAACAATTTGAACCGGAAATTGAAGTTCTACTGTTGTTTTGGTTTTGTTGAGGGAGGGGTTGTTTTGAATGTCATTCAATATTTTCTTTCTTTCCTCTGCAGGTTCTAGGTCTGTGGTGGTAGCTGTAATCCACCACAAAGAGATCCACGCCTTGCCACCTCAAGCCTCCGAAAAACTACTCTACGGGGATAAATTCCGGGAGCTCAGAGCTATAGTGGATATTGCGTTTCTCACCAACAAAGGGATGTACGCCTGTGATATGAATAACAGAGCTTTGGAGAGACTCACTGACTTCATCTGTGAATTTGACACGTGATTAGGAACAAACCAACACAAAATAGGGACATTTCTGTGATTGGTCACACGTGATTCGTCAGCATCCACTACATCTTTAGAAATCATTTCATGTTTTCAAGGCGAACGAGCAGTGCTAATTGAAAAGGCTCATTTGGAGCGCTGTGGTGCAGATTCCAAAAGTAAATATAAGTATATATTTCCCAATGCGCATTCCAATTCGCATCACCGTTTTTGGAATGTTGTGAATGTCAAAATTGCATTATGCATAAAGTTGCATGTAAAAAAAAACAAAAAACACCACGGATTTTGCCCGTGACATATATGTGCCTGATTTTGCATGTATCGTGACAGAGAACTACAAATGTCCGCCAACGCACTGGACACCAAAATTACAGCAATTGAATTGACACACACACACACACACACACACACACACACACACACACACACACACACGTTATAGCAATTATAATTCTGTGATGGTTCAATGTTGTTATCATGTTTGCATGTGTCACATAGGCCTGCTTTGTATAGAAAATTAATCGGAGCATAGAATTTTATCTATTTTCCCGAGATTTATAGATTTGAGGTTTATAATAACTTTATATACAATGAAAGTATAGGGTTAGTTTCTGTACAATATAATTTTCATCGATTAAACAAATTAGCTTTTCCTTTCATTGCATGTACACCTTCCGTAATACAAACACGCTTCCGTTTATTGTTCTTTTCTTAATATGCAGGAATAATTTAATTCTTATTGTATCCTTAGCTCTGATTGGTCAATTTCAAGGTTGGGAATGCAATTTATTTATGTATAATCTGGCTTGGTATGGGGACACCCCCCCCCCCTCCTTGACAACTCGCAGCCGAAACTACTTTTTTGCAATTTCAACAAATAAATGAAAGCAAGGGTAATATTTTTACGTTGTTTATTAATTTCTGCATTTAATTAATAAGGAATGTTTATTAATTCTGCATTTAAATTATAAGGAATGATTCTAATTTGGGGCATATTATACGAGTACGGATTATAAAGCGTAAACTGACCCAACCCGGTTATACTCGATCATATGCCCCAAAATTAGAGTCGTTCCTTACATATCTTGGACGGAGTAAGCTTTGATGAATCTGTTGAATTACGTAACATTTGGAGTCTTCAACGGGTGCATTCAGAGTACTACCGTTGATCGACAAAAGTTATCAACTGAAGACAATTTCAGATATATTTTGCTTCAAACATGTCCCTGGACAGACGGAAATAAATTGGTAAAACATCAAGTGTATATAATGCAAACAGTGCATGACGGATCCTGAAATTTCAGATAGGGGACGCAATGAAATGCTGGGGTCTTGGGGCTATCCTTAAAGCCCCCCAGTGGATCCAGGGTGAAACCATATGGGAGACCCCTGAAGCTATATAGTTCAAATGAAATATGAGATTCGTAACTATCAATCCAGGTAAATTCTAATACAACGACTTTCGTCTGTCCAACCATTGCGTACAAGGATGTATTTGAGGACAACTCCTTGGAATAGCATACTCTGAAGAGGACAGCTCCCTGAAGTCGCATACTTTGAGAATTATCCCACTGTCCACCTGTCATCTCCTAAAGTAGCTATACAAAACTGAAAAAAGCACTGGACGACCTGACTAAAAAAGGAAGTCATAAACCCTGTCGATCGACTGGCTGAGTCATCTTGCATGCACCATATTATAATTAAGAAAATGGGGAACTCCATTTTTGCTTCGATCCTGAATACCTCAACAAGCACTCAAGCGTGAACATTGTCTTCTCCCGCTGTTGCCGTAACACACTGTCAGCATTTCTTGAACGGTGCCAAGCGTTCGCTATCCACCTACCCCAAGAGGATGCGATTGAAGCTATCTGGGGTGTCTCGTCATTGATTACCTAGATAAAGGGTTGCTATATCAGACCAGGACAAGGTGGCTCCCACACGTTACATGTCAGCAGCTTCACGGTGTATATCCTTTGTGGAACAGTAGATTTTCTCTCGGACTATTTGCCATAATTAACATCCATCATGGATCCAATCAACATGCTCAAGCGCAAACAAGTCGAATTCATGAAGGGTCAACCACAGCATAATCTTTCGACAATATTAAGACCACACTTACCTCTGAACGTCATCTCAAGTATTATGAAGAAAAAAAGTCACTCACGGTAACATTTAATGCTTCCTAAGGGAATATGAGGCTTAGGAGCCGCACTTCTTCAAGAATTAAAAAGATTCACGTATGCCAGTCACTAAAACTGAAAACAATTTCGTTCACATCGAAAAAGAACTTCTTGCTTGGAAAATTTCAACCACTACACATTTGCCCGTTATGTATTTGTACAGTCAGACCGCAAACCACTCGCGCCCATCATCCCAGGACCACTATGAAATCTCCAAATCGTCTTCAGACGATAAAACTCCGTCTACAGAAGTATGACAAGTCTCTTGAATGTCATAAGGACAAGGAAATGCACATCATTTATACTCTCTTACGAACATGCTTATCTGACACTGCAAGCAGCAAGCAGGATGCATTATTCAACACATCTGTTTCCCTAGAACGCATCAAATAGACACAGCGCCATACTGCAATGGGGGATACCTGGCATTAGCACTGTAAGGTAATTGTATTAGGATATTCGAGTCTGTAAAAGGAATACCTCTAGTCATATATCGCTACACGCGTGCATATGGTGTGTATGTCTCTTAACTTATTCGATATGCAAGAGCTTGTTCTGCATATGATCAGTTCTTGGATCGAGGCAGGCTACCTACAAACAAGTTGGTTTTGCAGGGGTTTCAACAGTCACGTTTAAAGGCAGCATTTCGCAAATTCTGTGGTCGTTACAACGATTTAGTCTTCCAGTATAGCCTGCCGTTGTCTGATGCGTTTCATAGCCATTGTTAAGCCATTTTCCGCACACTGATTTGACTATAAATTACTCCGTTTACTTGATCAAAGACAATGGGCTCACGACGGGTGTGAACCGGTCACAGGGGATGCTTACTCCTCCGAGGCACCTGATCCCATCTCTAGTGTGTTCCAAGGGTCCGTGTTTGCCCAGCTCTTGTTTTTTGTATTCTATTAGGGACTTATGAGATTAATCATTGTTCACTATCTTTGCTTTTTCTAACCCCAGTGTGGGACCAAACTTGGTACATAGTGTTAACATCCACAGGTCGTGAATTTTTCCTGCAATTCTAGCTGCCTTCATCACCCGATAAACCAACAAAGAAAGCCTTTTTTTGTTTATATGTTATGCATCAAATGAATGTATGGAAAGTAGAAAACTAATTCGAATATCTCAAACCCCCGGATATCTCAAGGTTTGTTGAAGACCAAAAGGCTTCGAGATAAAGATTGATATTTTATTCTATACGAATCAAGATAATTAGTGGTTGGCAAAACACGGACAATCACGGACCACGGAAAATACATACAAAACACGGAAATATCACAGACATAATTATCAATCACGGAATCACGGATACCAAATTACGGAAACTCTATACATTCTTTTTTCTTTTTTTAAGAAATGAAATTTGAATATGACAAGCAAGAGATGTCCATGGCAGAGGAATCCGTGAGTGAGGAAACACCAGCTGATGAACGTGATGTTCGTGCAAGTGTTGAATCCGTAAGGGTTATACTCCTGAATGAATCACTTGGCGGAATAAACGAAACTCCGGAAAGCGAATAACTCGACAATTCCATAATGTTTGCGGGCTTTCAACTATGTACCTTGCTTTTGCCAAGTTGTTGACAATTTTATTCAGATAGTCAAGAGAGGTGGTCTTTTAACAACATTGTTATTTGTTCGGGTATAGCAATCCCATACACACATATTTTAGTACAAATTACAGTAAAACATGACGCGAACAATTCTATTTATTTCGACTTTCTAGACTTGCAAAGGCACGGACTGCATCATTTACACGGAAATGCACGGACTTTTTCTATCATATGCAGTGTTTGACACTAGCATTTTTACTATAATAGTCCTCAGGACAAGTAAATTTTATGATTAACTAGTCCTGGTGTTTAGTAAATAGTCCGGCTGCCTTCGGCAGCCGGCCGAGTCGCGATGCAACGAGGGGGGAGAGAGCGGGAGGGGCCTTGATTTTCAAATCTGGATGCAAAATCGTGCATTTCCAGTAAATTTGAGACAAATAAATGAAAATTCTGTGACCAAAATTTAGCCCCTTTTTACTGATTCTCCCATAAAATCAACCGTTGGAAAATGAACCAGATTTTACATTTCAATTTTCAACACTGGGATTTTACATCTAAAGTCCAAAAACATTTAAAAAGTTCCTGAATATCTTTTCATTTGATAAAGTTCATTATCATTTTCATGAGTATCATGTATAGGGTTTTAATTATTTAGTAGTCCACCGGACTACTTATAAATGATATTTTGGTAGTCCGGGACAAAATTTACTAGCCTCGGGCTACCGGACTAGCGTTAGTGTCGAACCCTGATAATATGTGCAAAACCAATGCGTGAAGTGTACTATTTTTTGCCCATTGCCTTGCATTTATAAATTATCCGTGTTTTGTAAACTGGGAAATAATTATAATGCAATTATCATATTGGTATCTATATGTTACATTTCAAACTAATTGTAATGATTATGTTGGTGTCAATGGTACATAACGCGAATTGGTTGTTTGTTTAATCATTATCATAATGTAGCTATATAGCGCCTTATATAAGCGGGTGTGACCGGTCAGCAGAGGATGCTTACTCCTCCATGGCACCTGATCCTGCCTTCACTTTGGTCGGAGGTCCGTGTTGCCCTACACTCGACTTTGTATATAATATGTTTTTGGGACTATGATTACATGTACATGTAACACATTGTTTACTTCGCCAATTTATATAATAAACAGAACTACTCTACAGAGCTTTACATATAAAACGAACTGAAACAAAGATCAGTAGATGGATAAAAAGATAAAAGGCATAATTAACTAAGAATAGGCAAAGCGATAAAATGAATTTCTTTCCTTTTCTTTCTTTTTTGTTGTTGATTAAAACTGATTTAAAAGAATAATTGTTTACATAAATATTTAACTACAGATTCCTTTAAACTTTGATTTGAACTTGTGCGTCCTGGGAATCGACAATCTTTTGTTAACCCGCTGAAGGTGAAGTACCACTGATTTCTTGGGACCTTAGCAGTGAGGGTCCTTCATCGTGCTAACAGTTTAACGTCATATCCGGAAGATCCGTGATTCTCACTTCTAATTGTCAATCGTTTGGAGGAGCCATTCATGGCACCAGTAAGCCTCGATCGAACTTACAATCAACCGGATACGTAACGAACGCTCTACCACTGTCAGAGGTATAAGGTAGAAAAGTTGGCATATACATGTAGCTGTAATATAGTGTATTTAAGCAATCAATTCTTTTTTGAATGATTTACATGTAGTATCATAAATGCAACTGTGTGCACAAAATTGAATAACGCGCGTTTGGCAATTTGTTTGCACTGATAAAAGATGCATTGAGCTCCAGCTTATGCACTTTCGTGCTAGCTAGACAATAAAGAAAAAAATATCAAAGTACTCGTTGATGTCTTTATTTGGCGATACTGGCCACGGCTGCTATATAAAACAATACGAGGGAGCCGAGCATCAATATTACTGCCTTTTTGGGCATCCCTCGACAATACAAGAGGAACTGGTGAACCCTGGGCACAGATGCTCACCAGTTTGATCACCTAGTGGTGGACAATTAATTAAATTAAATACCGAGTCAAATAGAAAAACACACTAAGCACTACTGGTGAGCCAAAATATCCGACAGTCCGTAGCTATTACATGTATGGATTATTCCGGGCGAGGCACATTTCCAGCCGTGACGGTTGTATTCGGGGTGTCGGTACGTGGTGAATATGTAAAACTGGCCATCTGAAACTGAAAAGAGAAAGAAAACACGAAAAAGCAAGACACTAATAGATACAAATTTAAAAACAACTCCAATTAAAATGGGTAGTGGGGGGGAGGGTGAATTTTGTGATGACAACTGACGAATCTGCGTATACAGTCACAGTTTTGACAGTGTTTGGCTAATATCCACAAAGTATGCACTTGATGAAACTAAATACCGGGGCAGGGCCCTTAGGGGGGCAAAGATGGCGCAACAATGAAAATGGCTCAATGACACTTTTATAACCGGCTTTAATTCGGAGTAGTTAAATCACATTATAAAAGATGCATTGAGCTCCAGCTTATTCACTTTCGTGCTAGCTAGACAATAAAGAAAAAAATATCAAAGTACTCGTTGATGTCTTTATTTGGCGATATGGCCACGGCTGCTCTAAAACAATAAGAGGGAGCCGAGCATCAATTACTGCCTTTTTGGGCATCCCTCGACAATACAAGAGGAACTGGTGAACCTTGGGCAGATGCTCACCAGTTTGATCACCTAGTACTGGACAATTCATTAAATTAAATACCGAGTAAAATAGAAAAACACACTAAACACTACTGGTGAGCCAAAATATCCGCCACGAGACTATGCCTCTGCATAGTCTGCGCCACCAGTAGGGCAATAGTACCAAAAACTAAGCAGTCATGAGGAGTGAAAACACAACTATGAAATAATTTAACGCCAAATCTATCCCAATAAGACTCAAAATGTTAGGCCCCCTAACCCACTCAATGTCAACATCATTAAATCCAATACTTGGCCAATAAATTGACTCGAACAATTAGACAGTACTAGGTGAATCAAATAGACAATAAGATGTCAAAGACCTTCAATATAAAGTCTATGATGAAAAATGCAAGTAGAGACAATAAATTCAAAAATGAACTATGACTAAATGAACAATCGTCAGTCATAACGCAGCCATGGCCCGTTTTTGCACAGTCTTGGAGACATATAAATGAACAAAATTATCAATCAAAGTTGCATGCAATGCTTGTTGCAATATAAGTATATAAGCCAGTTATAGACCAGTCAAAAAGGTGGACCGCCTTATTACAAAAACATGGCCGTGTTAGTCAAATGTATCTCAGGATACCTAATGTACTTTCCCCATGTGCTTAATGTAGGGATAAATTTGCGAACACGATATGCATTCGTGCTTATATAGACACTCTAACTTGTCACGTTGTCCCTTGTAATTAAAGAAGTAACATTTAAGCATTGGCTGGGTGGAGAAAGTCTGAATGGTCGAAATATTGTACATGTTGTACAAGAGCCATAACTCATGGTCAACAATGGAAATGAGAGAGAAGGGTTAGCCGCTATTTCAACCTAAACTGAATGTCATAGTCACGCTATCCCAAGTTCTTAACTCGACTTGCCCCTAGCCTAATGGTGTGGCTATGTTTAAATAGTTGGACCCTGCTCTCAGGATGTGTTGAGGCGTAAATGGAGGCATAATGATAAAGGAGAAAAAGGCATCTGTCAAGGTCTGCATGTAATATTTCAGCAATGACCTTGGCTTTGGTCTTGGAGGCCAAAGTAAGTCTACCTTCTACTTGGTATCTGACATAATTGGGATCAAACCCATTTAAAATCGACCAATAGCCCTAAATCAATGTAATCCCCATTTCAAATTTTGAATTTAATTTATTTGGCATCATGTGCCCTAAATCATTGTGCCCCATGGGGATACGGGCTAGACTTAATCCTCGGTATGCCTTACTTGTTGTAAGAGGCGACTAAATGGGGCGATCCCTCGTCGGAAACCGCAAAAACCGAGGTACGTGTTGGTGCAAAATACGAGGCACATGTTCAATGGTGAGAAATGCATTCAATCATTGACATTTTCTACATAAATGTCCAAGATAAATTTCCTGAAAATATACACATCTTCATTATGAACTATTAGCTCCACAAAGTTTCGCTAAAATCCTGGGAGTGTTTTAGGAGATGTGGACAATATTTTTGGACAGATAGGCAGACGGTCACACAGGCTGAGGCCGTGACAGGGTGAAACCTATACACACCCCGCCCCCCAAACTTTGATTGCGGTGGGGGGGGGGGGGGGGTAATAAATCGTAATGAATCAATAGATGTAAAACTGCATATGATATAATTGCAATATTTGTTTTCGTGGCAATTTATGCCTCGTGTCAACAAAGATTGTGATGTTCAATCTGTCGGAAATCCGCAGATTATGTAGCCATTGGAGGGTTTGATGGTTGAAATACTTTATAAAAAAGAGTTAATATCACAAAGTAAACAAATAATGAACCTAAAATTGTGACCAATAGTTGAATGTTCCCAGTTTTCGGTTGAGAGAAAAATTCTACAACCCTTACGTTGAATTTTGTGCAGACAACTGACGAATCTGCGTATACAGTCACAGTTTTGGCAGTGTTTGGCTAATATTCGCAATGTATGTACTTGATGAAACTAAATACCGGGACAGGGCCCTTAGGGGGGCAAAGATGGCGCAACAATGAAAATGGCTCAATGGCACTTTTATAACCGGCTTTAACTCTGAGTACTTTTAAAATCACAATACCGTTGCAGTTTTCAAAAATTAAGAATTCATTGCTTATATTTGAATTTTTTTTACCCTTTATATATATACGTTTTTAATCTCTATTTTCAAATTCCAGACTATTCCCTTGGGTATGTAGTAATTCATATAACAGCCAAAAAGAACTTGTTAGCAAATGTGATGTCATCCCCGGATGGGTATTCAATTGTTAGACGACAGTTCACAGTTCAACAGTTCACTTATTGAATACGTGAACTGTAGTCTGAATAGTGGAACTGTCGTCTGGGGGGTAATATAAGGTATACTTTTGAAGATATATCAATTATATTTTCAGGGTAGGCCCTTTGGGGCAAGGGCCCCTCATGTATAAATATGGTTATGTTGACCTGCCTGGTTTGGACTTCGAGCCCGACGACTATTCGATGTATACAATATATAGTGTATAAAGATGGGGCTGGCGCATACCGTGAGCCCCACTTTAGAGAGTTGAAATTTTCAGGGTAGGCCCTTTGGGCAAGAGGGTCCCTTCATGTATAATATGGTTATGTTGACCTGCCTGGTTTTGGACTTCCAGCCCGACGACTATTCACTGTATATCAATAATATAGTGTATAAAGATGGGCTGGCGGCATACCGTGAGCCCACTTTAGAGAATTGAAATTTCAGGGTAGGCCCTTTGGGGCAAGGGGCCCCTCATGTATAAATATGATTATGTTGACCTGCCTGTTTTTGGACTTCGAGCCCGACGACTTTCGCTGTATACAATAATATAGTGTATAAAAGATGGGGCTGGCGCATACCGTGAGCCCCACTTTAGAGAGTTGAAATTTTCAGTGTAGGCCCTTTGGGGCAAGGAGTCCTCATGTATAAATATGGTTATGTTGACTGCCTGGTTTTGACTTCCGAGCCCGACGACTATTCACTGTATACAATAATATAGTGTATAAAGATGGGGCTGGCGCATACCGTGAGCCCCACTTTAGAGAATGAAATTTCAGGGTAGGCCTTTGGGGCAAGGGGTCCCTCATGTATAAATATGGTTATGTTGACCTGCCTGGTTTTTGACTTTCGAGCCCGACGACTATTCACTGTATACAATAATATAGTGATAAAGATGGGCTGGCGCATACCGTGAGCCCCACTTTAGAGAATGAAATTTTCAGGGTAGGCCCTTTGGGGCAAGGGTCCCTCATGTATAAATATGTATGTTGACCTGCTGGTTTTGGACTTCGAGCCCGACGACTATTCGCTGTATCAATAATATATGTATAAAGATGGGGGCTGGCGCATACCGTGAGCCCACTTTAGAGAGTTGAAATTTCAGGGTAGGCCCTTTGGGCAAGGATCCCTCATGTATAATAATGGTTATGTTGAACCTGCCTGGTTTTGGATTCCGAGCCCGACGACTATTCACTGTATACAATAATATAGTGTAAAAGATGGGGCTGCGCATACCGTGAGCCCCACTTTAGAGAATTGAAATTTTCAGGTAGGCCCTTTGGGCAAGGGGTCCCTCATGTATAAATATGTATGTTGACCTGCCTGGTTTTGGACTTCGAGCCGACGACTATCACTTGGATAGTACCCGTTGTGTCACTAAGCATAATCCAATCGCAGCTGCCAACAATTATACCATTTCTAGTTTACAGTTTGTGTTTGTAGTTCTGCGATTTTCTCATAAGGAGGTGCTTAGAAAAGAATTTTAAGAGGATAAGCAGTGTAGATTAAAAGTATTGTGTGGAGAGTTGAGACAGCTTAATCATAGCATGATTTCAGGTTAATTACAGTACCGAGTATAGTACAAACATTAGCAGTGAAGTTGGATATTTTCTAGAGTTGTAGAGCGTTCGCGATCATGTGACCTGAAAATAATACGATCGATCTACTGCTCGCGGTTTTGTCAGAGCAAATGGGTCGAAATATTGAGTGGTAACTGTTAGAAGACGCAATAGGGTTCCAAGGACCAGCGTTTTAGTAACCCATATAAATTGACTCAAGTAGAGTGATGATTTA